>CAJNJA010005488.1:0-17678 GCA_905231915.1 Symbiodinium necroappetens
TCCATCATGTTGTCCCCGAGGAGATCTTCTCCTTCATCATCGTCATCTCCGGTGCTGTTCAGAGGCGCCTCCTCTTCCTCCGGCAGCGTGTCATCCTCGAATCCCTCTGGATTCTCGCGTCCATCTGCCATATCTGACACAGCAAGCTCGGCACCTCACTAGCCGTGGCAGGATCAAGAGGACGCTTGAGCCGCCGCTGCAGCAAAGCATACTGCCCAGATCCTGCATCCACTCACGTTCAGCCTGGGTCCACCTCTAATATCATTCTGTGTCCATCAGTGTCCTTCCAGCAGCCCACGACCCAGCCTTCTGAGGCTCGTATGTGCTACACAGCCGCACAGCCGATCACTTCAAGCTGAGTCATGGACTGTGTGAGGGTCTTGATCTTGGAGTTTGCCAGCGGCCCACGTGCACCCACGGTGCAGTCCTGAGTTGAGCACAGCAGAACTCTGATACGGGTTTCCCCTCGTCAACCTCTTCTGCAAGCCCAGTTGCAACCACGGGACGCACATCGCTGCCCGCGGGTGCCGCGCCCATTTGAGGCAGCACGACTTGCATAGCCGAAGCAAACGCTCAATCCAACACGAACACAACCACACACACACACACTTGTACACACGGCCTTGTAGTGCTGGGCCAACGTCATCAACAAAAAAAGGCGTTTTGCGTCACTTTCCCACTTCGAATGGCAAAGAAAAATCTTGGAACTTCGACAGATTCGTTCCCCTTAAGGTGAGCAGTTGCTGATTCACAACTCCCGAATCTGTAACAAAATCTGCACCTACACATGCCATGCGCCCAAGGCAGTAGGGCCAACTGTCCCATAAAGTGGCTGGCGCTGCGCCTTGGTTCCAGGGCGCCAAAAGGCCGTCAGCGACTCTCAAAGTCGACTGATGCAAACGAATTGGTACTGTGATTGCGCCTGTCAATGTCAAAAGTAGCACTTGTAGCATTTCAGGCAGGAGGTAAAATCAAGCCTTTTGCTCCTCAGACCAAGAGATCGCCCTGTGCACTCAACCGTCGGGAGGAGTGCAACCTCACAGAGCATCCGGTCTTGGGGTATGTGCCATGGACATTGCTCTTCAGATAGCAGAAGGACTGAAAGTAGGAGAAGCCTTCACATCCGTGTTGGGATTGGCATGCTGTGCAGCAGACCGAAGAGTCTGGTGCATACATGGCTTTGATGAGAGTTCCACTTAAGTCCAGGCCCTGCAGGGGAGCATCGAAGCCACTGCAAGTGCCGTGGACTTTCCGGACACGGGCTTGGCAACCCGCTTTGAAGTAGCTGCCCTCGAGGTTCGACTTCAAGAAGCACATCTGCTTGAAGAAAGCAAATCCCGCACACCCAGCCGTCTCGTCACAAGCACCTGTCGCGGGTCGAACTTACCCAGCCTGCCTCATGCAGCATGTACAAAGCACACGAAACAGAAAAGGTTCGACCCCGTTCGTGTGTATATGTTTCCAACTAAAACAAGCACTACCCTGGTCCGATCACGAGCGAGAAACTGAAGTGACATCGCACATCATGAATCAGTCTTGGCTCTGATGTGCTCATGTCACTTTCCTGCGCTTGACTGGAGTAGCACATTCCCGGCACGAGCATGCAAGCTCTGCCGTTGTGCTCTAGTGGCTCTCAAATCGAGAGGACAAACAAGACTGACCCACTCACACTTGCGGAATCCTCCCTTTGGCTTGATATTGCTTTGTGTTGACTCCCGGTCTCAGAGGTCAAGATCTTCAGCCACAAAGGCAGTCGAAAGTCTCACGAATCACTGCTGGCAGAAGCACAAACGACGACTTGCCAGGTACTTGGCTTAGCCTGGTTGCAATAATCGTTGCACGTACGCTGGGATGATCAGTCCCAGTANNATCCTGAGGTCACCACAGAGAGCTTCATTGGGCAGAGCTCATGGGCCTCCTCTGTTCCCCCTACTTCTTTGAAATCCCATATGCCTATCCACAGACACTGAGACCAGCGATTCAAAGGAACTCATGGGCACCTGGACTGCCTTCGACAAAGGTGTGCTGCCGCCTTAAAGGCCCGTCTTCTGACAAAGTCGTGTCTTGTGAGTAGGTAGGTCTGGCCTGGGGTTCGAAAGTCGAAGTCTCAGGTGTGTGGTGCGCACGTGTTTGGTCGGGAAAACAGTTCAGCTCGTGTGCGTCGTGTTCGGGCTCAGCTGGTTGAACAGGCGTCGTGGCCAGATGCCTGAATTTCTATCTTGTCAACTCTCTTCAGTGGGGACGCATCATGTCATTGAGATGCCGCGTTTCGTCTACCGGGCCAGGGCTCGGCTTTGAAGCTTCCTCGACTTGCCTCGCTTCGGCCTTCGGCTTGTGTTTTCTGGCCTTGCTCCCTTTCTCTGCCTATGTTCACTGATGGAATACCTGTGTTTGCGATGTCGCAGGCCGGAAAGAGAATGGGTCACCTGGCAACGCTTTTGCCCACATCCAAAAAGTCTATCCTGGGGGTGAAGCCCTTATGTAACCCTACACCACTTGCTCTACTTGCACGATGCCTATGGACAGAAGGGCACCAGAGACGGAGGCGACTGGGTTCTCTGTGAGCTTCCATGGCTTCTCGTGCAACCACCGAAGGGATGCAGTATTTCGTATTACTTTGCGTCCTTCCGCACCCAGGTTCTCTTCCGCCCCGGCTTGCTGCAGCGCGACTTTGGCATGATCATTCAAGTTGCGAAGCGAGTGCCTGTTCAACTTCTGTTACCGGTTGTCGCGTGCAGTAGTTTCATGTCTCTCCATCGCAGTGTCAGCGACCAACAAGCAAACCAAGAACGGCAACACTCCTGATGCACCGACACCGCTCCAAACCATCCCAAATAGACTCCATTCTGTACCATTTTCTGACGGGTCACTGCAGCAGACGTCTGCACTGGCCGCTGCAAACTTGAGTAACATCTTGCCGGCCAGGTCTCGCTCCTCCTGCAGGGGATCTGCACAGCTCTGAAGCAGATGCCACTTCCCCCACTCGGTTTGGCAGGCTCTGTTGAGATCACGCTCCCAGAAACTACTTCTCAGCTTGTCTTAGAAACATGTCAGGACTCGGAGGTTTTATTTACAGTATTTTACAGTCAAAAGTCCGATGGGCCTCCACCACATATTCTCCACATTGTGGCTGCAGCCTTTGCGCACACGTGCAGTGACGATTGAAAGACTTCCAGCCAAGGCGAGGCGAACGACAGCTGCCGACAGCAGCAGTGGAAGGAGGGAGCGACAAAAATTATGGCAGCTATACTTGACTTTTTAGACCCCTGTGAATTCTTGTGTGTGCCCTCTTTCGACTGGTGGCTGCCGTGGATAAGGCTGACGATCATTATCGAGCTTTCTCTCAGTGTATGCCAGTGAAAGTGGGAAGGTGCTTGGGAGTTCCTTGCAGACTCGGGCGAAAGATGTTGAAAGTAAGATCGGGCTTATCGTGACATTACAACCAGAACCTGGCTAATTAGAGGTTATCCGCACCGGGAGCGACACAGCTTCACGTAACTGATGAACGCTGGAAAAGAAGACCGAGGTAGAGTAAATCGGACGGTATTCACCAGTGCAGGCGGCATACCTCACGAAAGCCTTTGCAAGGAAAAGGTGGCTACATTCACCTTCCCAGTTGAGCTTAGGAGCTTAGAGGTCGTGGGTGGTTCTGTCGCGGCTGGCTGTGTCGTGTACAGTTGCTCTGAAGTTGTCTCCGGCTCCGGAGCGGAGGTTTCCAAAACCTCGACCGTAGATGTTGATGCAGTTGAATCTGGAGTAGTCGCCATAGCGGTCGTGGTGACTGCGACCTCCGTTGTCCCAGTGGTTGTTGTCGATGTCGCAGCAGTGCTCTGGAAAACCTCTTCAGTTGTTGCGGTCTCTGTTGAAGTGGTTCGCGTAACAAGCTCCGTGCATTCGCCGCATGCAAGCTTACAGTGCACCAGCATATACCTCGGGTTCCTCTGACACCAACCATCGACTGCCCATCGCGAACACCAGTTGATCCTGCCGCTGAGGAAACTTATCGTCCGGTGGACACCACCAAACTCTTGCACTAAACATACGGAACAGTTGTGTATGTGCTTACTGGGCACCGATTCAAGCACGGGTTACCCGTCTCTTCGATGGCACCGGCGAAGTACATCATCAGAACAACCGCGATCACCGACAGCTGGCAGCTCATCTTTGGGAACCGCACTGGGGATCAGCGCAACTGATTTCACCCAGCTCTCGAACCTAATGGCTGACGACTCTTGTCTTTGGCTGCGCAAGTTGCGGGCTTGGCGGCGACACATTTGCAGACCCGAGCCTGTGTAGCACTGCGTCAATCTAAAGTATCTACTTCTACGAACGTGAAACGTTGCTGCAGCTCACTTGGCAAGTCTGAAATGTTCTTGATAAACACCTGGAGGGCTTAGTCAAGTTACGATATACAATTGCACGCCGACAAAGACTCCAGGACGTGCTAATCAATGCCAGGTGGTCCGAGCTACACCTGCAGTATCCTGCATGTGCACTGCAACGCGGCAGCGAACGACATGCCTACTGGCAGCGAACAGTACTTGCTAATACTTTCCGAAATTTGTGTGGGTTTGCCTAAGGTTCCAGAAATCAATCACCACCTAGATGGGCCTTTGAAGACCTTCCGAGATCGTAGCCCTCGCGCTTGCCTGCACAGCACTCGCAAGCGTGGCAATTTTTCCAACCCATCGCACTGACACACACACACACATGCATCCTCAATCATCCTCAGCTACCCCGACATCCGGCCCAATGCTGGGCTGCGATTCTTTGACGATGCCTGGTGGAAGCTCTTCCACTGGAGCATTCTGAAAGCCGCGCTCCACAAACCACTGCCTTGCATCCGTCAAATGCAAAAGGTAAGGCAAACATGCAACCTCAAAATTCGAGCTTCCAAACAAACCTGTGCTTGTAATGGTGCAAAGCTGTAAACGCGTGCGAACTTGTATGAGTGTGTCTGTGTGGAGTGGCTGGCACAGAAACCTCTGCCATGGACAACGAGCCCGAGTGGCATTGTTTGCGTGGTCAGGAGGAACAGCTGCTGCCTCAGCTTCACTGTACAGCGACTGTTGGCTTGGTAGGGCATGGCGTCTGGACTGGACCGCCTCAGCTACAGACCGTGCAAAGCAGGATCACCTTCACGGATAAGGATCCGACACGCCGAGCAGCCTAGCGACCTGTTCAACGTATGAGAGGAGCACAGCGCCGTGGCCTGCCGTCATGCAAGACAGTGCGAGACTCGTCTCGACTAAAGGCAACATCGATACTGAGGACGCTGCTAGCGGCAAGCTAACGCCACGTAGGTAGAGAGTGGCAGAAGCACTGGGGCAATCGAAATGGATCTAGCTGAAAAGCTAGTAGCTAGCTGCTAGCTTTGGCATTGGCTTCATGTTTGCGCAGGGATGGATGCACAGAGTAACTCCCGTTTCTTCAAGTGATCTGCGTACAGCTCAATTCAAGGCGCGGAACGCAAGAAGGGTCTTGGATGCCAGCGTTGAAGTTGTCTCAAGACCATTCAAATCTTCACCTTCATTGCATCAAAACGACCCTCCTGCCAGCTCCAGATGCTGAGGTCCTATCCAAGGACGACGGTGTGTGACAAGCAAACACACGGTCTTGTCAATATTTCTGAGTTCTGGCCGAAGAATGGCCTGTCAACTGGCCCAAATCCTTTCGAACATTGGAGTGGCCGGCAGCAGCTGCAACGAATTTCGGAAGCTTTCTTCCTAGCGACAATCAGCTGCGCTCCACAATGTCCCGAGCTTTGGACTGCTGAAGTCTGCGACAATGCCCGTCCAAGTGGGCTTCAAAAGGGCCCGATGGGATCCAAACGCATGTTCCAATGACTTGTGACCCTACTAACCTAGTAGCTTCACTCCCACGGGCCCCGATCGAGTCCGAGCTGACATAACCGAAATAGGGGGCAGATACTCTGCCCGTGGAGGCTTGAGTATGCGATTTCCAAGCTTCCAGATGCTCTGCAACGAAAGACTAGTATTGAATATTCTCAACTCCGAAACAGTCGTAAACCAGAGCACTATATCGGGCACTCTTTCTGGTTTATGTGTTTGTAGTTCCCGGGGTCTTAGGATGGCCACAGAGATCGCTTTCACATGCATGACTGCTGCTAACCACGGTAGCAGCAAGCTCTGACTGCGGCCTCGGCCCAAGCTATTACAGCACATATGAATACAAGAAAAACAAACAAATAATTTGTGTATAAAAAAATATACATATCTACGCCCAATATAACATAATATATTCTGCAGTAGAAATGAAAATAATGTCAAGAATAGAACAGATTAATTTATGACATAGTACAATACAATACAATCCAACCGAATCCAAGTCAATACACCATTTAGATAAACTAATGAAATATGAGATACCATAATGCAATCTGCTATACTATAGCACAACCTAGTATCATATAACATATAACACTAAGAATGAAATTTACTAACATCTCATATGACATGATATACTGCCAAAGGACGCAAGTTTGACCTACTCGCGGCTTCATAGAACGGAGGCCCCCATCCGCAAAAACCCAACAAGACGGATCCGTCGGGTATTCCTCCGGCACATTACAGTATAAATTCGAAACGGACGTAATGGGAACCTGCGGGCACTCCGATTCTCCACAACAGGTCTCAAGACAAGAAAGGTCCAGCAGGTCAAAACTTCTATCCTTCCGATGCCTCACCGTGACCTGTTTGTTCAGTTTGTTCAGCAAATCTTGCTTGACTTGTTGCTACGTGGCTTCAAGAAGACAGTCTAGCTCCGAGCTGTGCCGTTTGTGCGCCTTTCCGACAGCAGCGTGAATTTTGTGGCCGATAGTCCAGCAAATTGCAGTGCGTGAGACGGTGCATAGCTTCTGCAAGACTTGTAAAACAGTCATTGCGAGAAATGACGGCATGGCCGTACATTGGCTAGCCCGTCAACAGTTGCTCTGTGGAGTTAACTTGAGCTGGACTCTGGCACCCAAGATTGAGGCCGCTCTATACTCGCGGCGGCCCCAATTCCCCCATAGAAGCCTCACAAAACGGATCCACACCCGGCACTCTTAACGTAGTATTATTTCAAAACGGGTTTTAAAAACTCTGCTAGCCAGGCCACGTAATTTGAGCCTCTCGACACTCCGCTACTCCACAACAGGTCTCAAGACAGGAATGTGAAGCAGGACAACAATTCTGTCCTCCCGACGGAATATGATATAACGTCTTATAGTGTAGTACAAGTATAGGAAAAGATATAATATGACTTGAGATGACATATATATATATTTTTACTTCAATATGTGCATACGGAATGACTATATATAGACGAATCTTTATAGTTATAGCTGGGCAGAGCTTGCCGCTGCGGCACGTGAACGACAAAATTAAAATGAGCTAGCAGCTGTAGCTCCAGAAACGCATTGCCACATTGAATACACGGTCGCTTTTCTTGGTTGCATCTGAAGATATTATCTAGACATGCTGAGGACACCCAAGGTGCGACGCTGGTTGATATAACTATCAGAATGCACTCCCGCTGTCTCAAGCCTAGTGGGCTTTAACGCTCGGCGGTGGTGCACCGTCCGAAGCCGCTTGAAGCCTGGTAGTTGAACTCTTGAAGATCGTCAGATCAGCCTTTTCTGGACTGCTGGCTCATGGGGCCAGCGCTCGCTGAGGTTGTGCCGGACGGTGTGCTGCTAGAAAGGCAGGCGCTGGTAGCCGTCTCGGCCGCATCCCGGACGTCGGCAGGGTTGGCATCGCTGGCTGATGCGGCAGTCGCTGTAGCCACAATCCCATGTTCTCCAGTTTGCACTGTGGGGGGGTTGCTGTTGCTGCATGATCTTGCAGCGGCTACAGTTTCCGCGGCATGGTTCGCGATGTGGTGCTCGGCAACTTGAGGCACCACATTGGCCGCTGCATGTCCAGCGTTCTGCGGCGGAGCCTGGGCTGCAGGCCTCGCAGGCCCTGGCAAAACCTGATGTGCTGCAGGACCTCGCTCCACGACGTAAACGTCTTTAACTCGATGGCTGAATGACGGGAGATCTAGATTCAGTGCCGAGGACAGACGCAGCTGCTGGGCTGCGTCCGTCATGTGGGAGTGCCCGTACCGGCCGAGCCACAAAGTCTTCCGGATGACTGGCACTCTTTGCATGCTGGCTATGCAAGTCAGGATTTCATGAGTCGCAACGCTCTTGGCATACGCCACTCTCCGGCACCTTTTCCTCGGCAGAGTGGTGAAATGACGAAGCAGCCCAGCCTTAGCTCGCAGCAGCAATTGCAATATAGGACTGTGAACGGTAAGGTCCGCGTAGCTTGGCCGGCACGACCTTTGGCTTTGCTTTGAGGCAGTCCATGCCCTGCTTCCCATACTTCCCTGGTCCCAAAGCCGTAGAAGTGCTCCACAGGCTATAAGGCAAAAGGACAAAAAGGTGGTTGCTGATCTGTCATCCGGATGTCTACGCAAGCCCAAAGCTACGACCAGTTGTGGCGGCGATACCTGCACCTCTCGTAATACAGTGAGGGTATCGCACATTAGAAAATTGGCATAACAGTACAACTCTGCAGCTCACATCGAGAACCAGCCAGGCCGTGCCAAACCATACTATCTTTGAGATTGTTTCACAACTGCTTCCAGTACTTCAGTGGTTCCAAACATTCTCAAGGTTTCGTTGGCAGGTGTACATGATAGCGACTTCAAGCCAAGGAACATGTCAGACAGCCTCCCTGTAGTCAATACAAACTTCATACGCATCCATCGATGGACCTCCACACTTGCATTCGTGTTGATGCCTTTGGTGAAACCCCGAGTTACTGCCGTCAAATCTTGCAGAGGAGGCCAGTGTAGTGGTAGGAACTAATAGCAGCATCGTCGAAGCAAGTCTAGCACGAGGAATCACAATGATAACACGGAAAACGGTGACACACGAATAATCGTACTAGTAAAACCCTCAGCCGGTGCTGGAGAAGCCGGGGCAGACAAAGCGAGCGTTTACATGAGCTGTCCGTCATGCAATTGGGCCATCACCAATGAAGTATCTATTGTTTTGTGACTCTTGCCAGGCTTTCACTGGCAGATGTGCAAGGGGGGGGCCTCCACTTTTCGCTGAAGCCAAGCAAGCTAAGCCATTCTTGACCCCCTGCGCCATCCCGTCTTACTCTAAACTTCTTGCGACTCGCTGCCTATCCTCGCGACTGTCCCCCTCTCTGGCTAATGCCCGTTCAACCACGCCCCTGTAAGATGAGATGCTACGATACCTTGTTCCAAGAACTGAAGGGGGGGGGTGGTAAAAGTAAACAGGCCGAAAAGGTGGGGCCAGGGCGGGGCTGGTTGTGGGGGGCCCGCCGGGCCACTACTCAACGGACAACAGCGGGAAGAAGGGGTTCAAGGGCCGTGCCCATGAGAG
Organism: Symbiodinium necroappetens; assembly: GCA_905231915.1. Classification (NCBI taxonomy): domain Eukaryota; class Dinophyceae; order Suessiales; family Symbiodiniaceae; genus Symbiodinium; species Symbiodinium necroappetens. The sequence goes on from CAJNJA010005488.1 coordinate 9,404, forward strand.
CGCTTCAGTTTGGGTCGAAAGCTTCTGGTACTGCTACTTCTGCTCTGCTCGACTAGAGTGTACCATGCGATGCGAGGGGAGGTGCCTTTGCCTTTCCGCACCAACAAGAATTTGGATCTCGGAGTTGCTTCTGGCTAGCTTAGGCATGCTTAGCCCCCAGCTCTGCTTTGCCCGGAGCATCACTAAATTGCTGAAGGCTGGCGCAGCCAACAAACTTGTCCTTGGTCCGAAACATGCCAAAGCTTGTGGCCGAATTTTAATTAGCCGATTCCTGTGGTGCGGGATTCGGTTGTGCTAGCTGGCAAGTACTGCTCCACTGCAGTTCTCCGCAGATGCTTAGGCCGCCTGCATCGCGCTTCCACACGAACATCTCTTGATTGTTGCATGCCTCAAACCACACTTGAAGACAGGTTAGCAAGCTTGGGGTACGCTCTAGCGGCCCAGTACATGGAAGGATGTTCGTAGGAACTGAGCTGCGAACACGCTCCACCTGCCGGAAATGTCGCGCAAAGAACAAAGGCTCGCTGAGTTGGCATTCCTCGGCCGCAAAACCAGCGATTTCCCCTCGGCCGTGCCTCGTAGGTATTGCGCCGTCTGAGTAGCCCCCTCCTTGAAACTGCGACAGATGGAAGCAGGCGATTGGGCCGCTGATCACAAGACAAACATGCAATGGACGGTACAGCCTCACCAGGGGCTCAATGAGTTCGAGAATACCGGATACATCACCCGATCTCGCCAGCCTGTCAAGCTTGCAGACACTACTGGGTTTGCAAGATCCTGTCTGCTGCTAGCTCCTGATACCGTCGTAGAGATCCAGCGAGATCATTGTCCCACTTCCATCCGTGGTGTACAGCTCCTGGCAACCGGCATGGTGGCCGTGGCATACACTTGAGAAGCTGTATACGGCTGTAACTGTAATACTATAATCTTTCGAGGAACCCTGCTTCTGCCTGAAGCAGAGCGCCACGTCGTGGGTCAATCAGATGAGCCCGACGTGTGCCGCTGCGAAGTGCTTGCAGGAGCCTCAGCTATAGTCGGATTAGCCTCTGAAATGTACACGACTTCAATGTGTCTGTCATCTAACACGAGGCTTGATACAGCGACTCAGCCGGTTGACTACGTGGACGTCTGTTCCAGCTTCTCGTCGTGAAGGAGTTGGCAACTACAGACTTCAGCGAAGCTTGGGCTGAACGTGTGGATCTGACGCGGGAGACTCTGGCGTTGGCGGGTTGGCGGGTGAGAGACGGAAGCAGTGTCAATTTTAAGACCAAAGAGGAAGGGACCAGGGACCTGATCAAACAGATCTACGTACACCAAAACAGGAGATGGAAATCTGTGTCTTGGATAGCGAAACGCTGTACAGCCAGTACAGCGCCCTGTTTCATCATCAGTCATCCAACAGAACGGCATTCGGATCGATGGAACCCCGGCACTTTCTTGCAGGCACTTAGCTTCACCGACTGAATCAAAAGTCTCGACAACACAATGGCGCACGATCAATCAGTAACCAAAGCCTGCGCACATGGAAGACTGTCATCAACGCTGTCAGATGCAAGTACAGCAATGTCGCACAGCAGGTTTTCTGGCTGATCAGCCCAGGTACCATAGATACTGGAGAGCGTCTTCATTGGTGTAAGACTCGCCAGAGCCCCTTGTTCCGACTCTCGCAAAAGTTCAGCTATAACATGGCTGTCATCGCTAGTGACAAATTTCCAGTTTACAGTTTTTGCCCACACCCACCCCAAACGCGCCCGTGAGAGAGAGAGAGAGAGAGAGACAGAGGTGAGGTAGCCAAGCTCCGCTCGAGTCTGAAGCTGAGGGGCAGTTCCAAGTAGAAGATGACCTCTCGCGACTCTTCCTGCCGCTGTGGAAAAAGGGCACGGGAAGTATCCACTGTGATCGCAGGCATGGACCTCTTCAACAGAGCCCGCTTAACTCGAGTTCCAGGTCGGTTCCATGCGGTGTTTCGAGGATCGGGACAGCCACTGACTAGGAGTACTTCTAGGAACAGTACGTAAAGAAGACTGGGCACCAGCATCTGTGAGACCCAGATTCAGAATTGCAGCGAGTGCCTTTTCCATAAAACTGCTGCTGGTTTTCCTTGGCTTGCACATGAAGTACTGCACAGACCAGGTGCTTCGGACCGATGATGACTGATGTGAGCCCTGCACGCATACTCCAGCAGCCTGTCTGCTTCCCCCAGCTGCATTGTGGGAATCACCTGCCAAGATGCAAGGCTCTTGCTCTTCCCTCGTCTTCATCCACGCAGAAGTTTCTCTCGCTCCTCATCGCAATTTTACCGAGTCACATGCCCTCGAGCAGTGTCCATGAGCCTCTGGCCTCAGTGTCGCGAAGCACAACACCGAAATTCATCGTCACTCTCGCGTCCCAATCACACAAACTGCGTCAATCAGGCGGCAGGCTTTGTCGAAAGCAGCCAGTTTACGTTACCGTTACATATCACATCAGGATAAACGCGATTCCATCAAACAGCAGAGCTGCCCCGGGTGAAGAAGATCAGCTTGGTGGCTTTAAGCTCTTTGGCCACCTGGCGGCTGCCCCTTGACATGCATGGGCACGCTTCGAAGGGCCTGATATCGATAGCCACCTGAGCTGCGAGTTCCTCTGACGGGACGTAACGGAGCTGGCTACCGGTTCCTGGAGGTGCGGAAGCACATGAAGAAATCATCTCACGATCACCTCGACTCCCACCTAGCAGTGACCCTGCACCGACAGGGAGAACGCAAACGATGTCGTCCTGCATGCTCCAGGCTAGTGGCTAGCCATGGTCTGAGCTTCTCCCTTTCGTCCTCTTGTAGGCGCCGGTGGATTTGCGCGGTGTCTATCTCAATCCTTGCTCCCAGCAATGCCTGTAGGTACATCCTTGTCTTCGACTTGGAGCCCGGCACACGGCCTAGGAGAGGACTGCTTTCCGAGCCGGTGGCCTTCGCAGACCAACAACTTTCCGGGTGGTCCACGTGTGCCAGGATTCACATGGACAACAGCGGGTGCCTTCCGCGGAGCTGTGGAAAGCAGCTGGGAGCTGGCGAAGACCTGGTGCAGTGCTCTTGCATGGCTGCTGCTTCCAGTCGCAGACGTCCCAGGACGGTTTCAATAGTGTCAAACAAGTCAGCATCACAGAAGTACTCTTGCGAGTAATGAAATTTCCCGTGGGCTTCGCCTCAGAATGCAATGCTGTTGCAGCTGGGAGACCATTCCGCACCTGATGCCGTGTTGTCCAAGAATGGGTCAGCATAGGACCTGCTCCTCGCGATCCGAAATGGTACTTCTGCGGCCGGGATGCTGCAACTCGAAGGCAAACATCCTGAACCTGTCATGCTCGCGCCACATCTCTGCATGGATGGTCATGGGAGTCGAAACTGCCGACGATTTTCCGACCATGCTCACGAGTGCTGCTTCTTCGCCGCTTCAGAGGTGCTGGAGCAGGGATGAAACCAGCCAATAAGGCCTGCACAGAGGCCACACAGGTAGCATTTCGGCAAACCTGGCATCACTGGGTGCAGTTGGAACCGCCTGAGAAGCTGCCGAGACATCCAGGAAGGATGGGCCAACCATCGGCTCGGCCTGCTTGTCTGGATGCACCTCCCTGGCTTTCCTGGGCAGTGCTCAAATAGCTTTTCCATAGATCGCACAGGCTATCTTCTCGTAGTAATTAGAAAGGGCGCTTCCGGTAGGCCGCACGAACTTCGCGCGGAGTAGCTGCAGCATTGCGCCGCAATCCCAAAATCTTGCATGCCCAAGCCTTTCCGGCACAAGTCTACTCGGAATGCAGCACTACTGATTCCTTCCCTGTGCAGACATGAACAGCCTCGTCGTCTGTAAACTTTCTTCTGGTGGTATCGTCTGATTCAGCTGCCTGGCTGCAGTGCCCCAAAGTCGCACATCAATATGCAATCGCGGATCCACTAACGCCCTTCAGTTACACCCGCGGAGCCACAGCAGAGCCTCGGCTGCGTTCCTTTCCTTCTCCTTTCGTCTTCTGCGTCTTGGGCCCGGCTCTGCCACGGGGGCGCAACGCCATGAGACAACACCCAGGTCGCTGACCTGCGGTGTGCAGGGGCAGACAGTGCATGGCTCAAAGAAAATATCCCTTGCCGTTGCCTGAACTTCCCAGCTCGACTTGGAACGTCGCGGAACCTTCGGAGTTCAGGAGCCAAATCACTGATGCATGGATTTGGAACGGACATGCCCAAAAGTGAGAATTCCCACCACCATCTTGCGTCTCAATACCTGTAAGAGTATCTACTCATCATGCAAAGGCTGGCGCAGACCTCGTAGCTTCCTGCTGCCAATGGCAGTCTGTCGAAAATCAACGACTCAGCACAAGGTAGTTGCACCCTCACCTCACAGGTCACGGCAACTGCAGTTCAGCACCCTGGCACGATCTGGCACGACTTTGAGCATCGAGGCACCTCCAAATTGCGGGTGCAGTCCTCCAAGAGGTTGTCGGACATCTTGAGCACGGGCCGAACTTCCGCTTCCTTGTCAGCTGGCCTGACAGACGAGGAGTCGAAGATGTAAAACCTGCTGCAAGCCCTCACAAACCCTCATGCCCTCATACTTCTTGCCACGTCGCAGGTCCACATGGGACACGATCGCGGCAGCACTGCAGCGAGTGAAGCAGCACCGGTGCCTCGGGTCGTCCGCATCTCGCAAAACCATGCAAGCCCTGATCCGAGACGCTCCGCCACTAGCAATGCGCGGTTGCCAAACATCGGTGTAATTACTCTGGGACGGGCACACTTCCACGGCAAAGTTGCCATTGATGCTGACTCCGATGACAGAATCCTCAAAATACGCTGGTGGTCCACACTCAAAGATTTTTGGGATTAGCCACTCTAAGTGCTGAATGATGCAGAAACAGGGGTACCTTCATTATACACCAGCCTAGCTGCATCCCGATGCTTCATGCTGCCAGGGAGCCACCACCTCAAGGCCCTCCAGCCGAACTGGGCCTTGTGCAGCAAGGGCCACTCGTCCACCTTCGAGGTTCTACCGACAGATTTAAGACACTTCGTGCTCGCCTTGAGCACTGTCTGCCCCCGTGTAGTGCCATACTAGTAGCTTGGGAAGCTTCCTTCGTTCAAGGAGCAGATGCAGGATGCTGAAGATGCTTCGACGACATGTTGGGTTGGAAAGCTTTCTGGTCTCGGAGTTTCATGCGGGTCTAAACCGAAACTGGTACTGGCCTTGGACTCTGCAGCGCCGCACGGCATCAGCCCCCCGGGTGCCGATTTCAATGCTCTGTGCCTGTACATCTGCGATTCTGCAATGGGGTAAATATGTTTTCTTTCGGTTTTCGAAACCAAAAACCCACTGTAGTACCTGCTTACCTACCTTCCGAGCCAGCTGCCCAACCTGTTACTCTGCTCTGCCCGCCTCTCGCTCAATGCAAAACCGATCGATCTCTCTTCTTAGGAGTCTTTCTTTCTTTCGCCAGGGCTACGGACGAGTCTCTCTCTCTCTCTCTCTTGCTTGCTTCTTGCTTGCTTGCTGGGCGTTTGGGGTGAGGGGAAATGTGCTCCCAAGCCCCCGGCGCAGCCGCGCTACGCCAGTGTCTGCGTCTGGCTTAGTCGGTGTGAAACTTGACTTTGATCCCCGACCCCCAAGCAGCTCCCACACTCATGCCATGCCTAGCAGAAGAAGTCCCCCAGCTGCTTTGGGTCTCGGTTTGCACAAAAGACCTCTCTCTTTCTGCAGGGCATAGGAGTGGGCGTCCCAACCCTAGGCCAGTGGCCCGTCGACACTGTGTTAGTGAGTGGACGGCATTGGGGTCCCTGCTGACTACGGCAACCGAAAACACAGTGGGCTCTGAATTAACTGGCTGCAAGCACCTCTTTTTCCGCTAACACTACAACCACCCCACGTCCCGGCCTCATCCCCGCGCCCCGTGGCTAACGTAACCGAGGGCTGACAGGCTGACAACTCATAGGTAGAGCACCCATGCACCGGACCATTTTGCTCGGAGACTTTTTGCCTGGAAGATAGCCTGCCCTAACAGAGTCCTGTCTACTTCGCGCATCCCCCTTTCATAGCTTTTATGCGACTGAGCCGAAGGGCGGACTGTTGTGGAGGCCAACACAATAACGTAACATTGGCTATCGCGACGAAGGAAAGTTTGTCCCCCCCTTTCGTGCGACTCTGACATTTAAATGGCGGCCCTTCCAGCGAGCTGTTGGCTCGTCGCGGGGATTTCGAGTAGGGTGAAGCCTGGCACACCGAATTCTGAAGACACGACATCATCAGCAGGCGTACCTCTAGGCAATGTTACTGGCCCCCGGGCTCACTGCGTGGTTCCAGCTTCCGAGTTGTCCCAAGAGTGCACCTAAGGCCCCCAGTAGCAATCTCCAACGAAAACCTCACCAGTAGCCCCTCTAGTCATCATTGTCCAGTGAGCGGGGGCTGTCGAAGGCTCTGCGTCGCCGGGGTGGTCCCCCTCTTCTACGTATTCCCCCGCTGGGATCACATTGCGCCCTCTCATTCCTGGTACTGCTGTGCCATGCTGTGCCGGCTGCGGTTGTACTCGGAGTCTTCTTCAACACAGACAGAGGGGTAAGCAGCGCTCCACCGCCGCGAGCACACGCGCCCTGTTAGTCTCTGAGTCAAGTAAGGTACTCGGACTCTCTCTCTGTCTCTCGACGAGGTAGGGGGCCCAGGGCGGTCCGACCCTGAGCACCGCGCACGTGCGTGCACTTGCATGTCCCGGGGTGTCTCACGGTTCCCCCTACGGATATTCCGCGAACTCTCTCTCTCCCTCTCTCCCCCTTCGAGTGTCGTCAGACCTCCCTCCCGCCCTCCCTCCCTCCCTCCCTCCCTCCCAATCAGTTGTTGCTAATGGCCGCTCCAGTTCCTTGAGCAACACAGAATCTGCCCGTGCTGTTCGCGTGAAAAGGCAGTGTCAACTGTATTGAAGGCTTCGAAGTTTACTCACCTACTTGTTTGCACAACGGCGTGCATCGACTCTCATGTGGTTGGTTGATATTTCCCGCGAACACTCGCCGCCAGACATTGTCAGCAGCCGTTGGTGCCTCGCAGTCTTCCAGAACACATCCCACGCCGTCCTTCATCATTGAAGTAAGAGATAAGTTGGGTGCGAAGTTCTGACAGATGTCAGTGCATTACTTTACTTCGATGTGGCAGTCGAGAAGCAATGGTAAGAGAGCCGCACACGACGTGTCTCATGCAAAGCGCTGCATCAGTCGATGCAAGCTGCACATCACCCAGGCGAGCAGGGGAATTTGTTGCCCCGGTGACGCTCAGCCTTCCGAGGCAGTCTCCTGCCACAGACTTCGAAGGTGTGCAAAGGCGACAAGACGTGCTTCAACCCCGAGCCCGGCTCGAGCTCTCGTCCTTCTTGAAGAACGATCTCCAATGGCCAGGCCTCCTGGGGTTCCCGGTGTTCCGCTGCCAGCTTAACAAGAAGAGAAGCTCCTGGCAGGGCTCTAAGTCCCGCCCTGGTGCCCTGCGCTGTGCACCAAAACTCCAGCTCTGTCACCAACCCTGAATCTCCTGCTTTGCAGCGCTGCCGGCCCAGCCGTATGGCATCGGACAGTGTCGTGGCATCCCCAGGCACCGAAAGTTCGATGGCATCCGCAGCATTGGGCTCGTCTGCCATCTAGGGCAGGGCCCGGATTCGCCGTTTGCTGTTCCTTGTGGCTTCTGATCCTCCTCCCAGTGTATGCATGAACCTGGCTGTGGCCACGCTGCTTACGTACTTCTCCACTGTTGCAGTGTGCTCTGAGCTCGTAGTGTTGAAGAACTCTTGTCAGGTGAATATTGTACAGTAGTCGCCTGCACCCAAACTTGCGAGCAGTGATACTACTAGCGCAAGGTGCCAGGTGATATTCAACACCAACATCCGCACAGCTGGGTCTCTGTCACCGCAAGCCGCTTTCTCTCCGTGCCTCTGCACAAAGCATGCCCGCTTCCTGTTTCATGAAACGGGTCCTCGGCACCAGTGCACGCTGCAGGGCCGCAAAGCAATGAAGACAAAGAGCGTATCTGAACGAGCGTATCTGAATGATAGCTCAGCTTGACTGGGAGCGTTGCACATCATCCAAGGAAGCTTCGGCAATGCCACACAGGGCCTGCATGTCGTGCGATCCCTTTGACATCCTTTAACTTTAGCCAAGGACCATACCCTGCCCATGCATGTCCACATGCGACAGACTTCCAGAAGTCTCGTCTAGTGTATGAAGCACGTACGCTCCACAACTTCCATGAGCTTCTTTCAGGAAGGCCGCGAACCGAACCG
>CAJNJA010005489.1:0-17676 GCA_905231915.1 Symbiodinium necroappetens
TCAGGGTTTAGGGTTTGGGGGTTTCCTTATTTTACTTATAGGACAATCATTTTACAACAAAAACTCTATTCTAATCTCATCATCAAGGCTTGTATTGCTCTAGTTAGGGTGGCCCTGGACTCCAAACCATCTTAATCAAGCAACATACTCAAGGACATGTTCAGGTGGGTAGTTACCCTTATAGGAGCCTTACAGAAGGTCTATATACCTTATAGAACCCTTATAGAAGCCCTATATACCCTAAACTCCCCACTTCCTTTAAAGACATACTGAAAACCTATAGTGCAATTCTGGCTGTAGTTCCTTGCATATTCCCTCAGGCCAACCACATAGCCTGATTTGCAAGTAATCCCATAGCTTGATTTGCAAGAAAAGCAGCCCGCAGGCGGCAAGCATAGCTCAGCCACCTCTAACTGCCAATGTACTTGAAGAGAAGGGCACTGCAAAAAAGAAAATTGAGCCAGCTCTACACCTGTCAATGCCTGCCTTTGGTTAGTAGGGAATGGAAGAATGGTAGTAATGGTACTTATCATAGTTCCCATTCCTCCATTCCCTACTAACCAAAGGTAAGAAGCATCAAGGCCTGAGCCTCGATCCATCCGAGATCCATCCGTGGTATGACCAGAAACTGGTATGACCAGAACCCGCGATCGTGTGTTAGGGTTTTTGGGTTTTTAAGATTTTTAGGGTTTTCAGGGCTTTTAGGGCTTTTAGGGCTAGAACCCGCGATCGTGTGACGGACAACCAGCATCGCTTGGTGCTTGGCACCCCGTCTCGACCAGCAGGACTGGGACTCAGTGCTTTGTGCCAACCCCCACATCGAACGCGACTAGTGAGCGCCTTGCGGAGGTGTGGATAGCTGGTTGAGGCCAGATAACCGTCACATAGCGGGCAAATGTCGTGCGCTCTCATGTGAATGACACGTGCATGTGCAAAGCTGCAGATCGACAACGGCACGACGGGCCGACCATACAAGCTTTAGGGTAATAGAGGGGTTGCCAATCGCGAGCCGTCGCGAGAGCATGGGACCTTTTGAAGCCCTGGCACTGGTGCGTTCATCCGCAGCCCCATAATAGGGGCCTTAATAAAACCTATATATTTTAGGTGGTCCTTAGCATAATGATACCAAACCCTATTCTAACTATTGAGGCCCCTACAAAGGGCTCAGATCGCCACGACAGCTGTGGTCGTGGAAAACTGTAGCCCCAGATTGGCTTTGCCAATCGCCTTTCAGCCATAGTTTCGTCGCCTTGCTGGCATCGACGGGCTCGCAGAAGAAGGTCTGCAGCTCGACTGGCTGTTCGAGAAGGGCGTCCCCTCTCGAAGGTGCAAGCATCACGGCTTGCCTTTCACCACTCCGGCAACCGTCAGGATCTTCTTCGTTGGGTTCTTATGGGCAAGCAAGGCCAGGGCAAATGGCAAAATGCTTCTTGGGAACTCTGGCGTGGCTCCTATTCGCCTTCCAGCAAGGCCAAGGCGGCGGGCAAGCCCCCTTGGAAGCGGCCGAATGGTCGGTCAGGCGAGGAGTCGGCAGCTTTCCCGGCATACGACACCATGGTGCCACAGCAGGAGGAAGCCCTCCGGAAGAGGACGGATGGACCAGTGATCGACCTGGAGGATCCACAGTCAGGAATGGTACCGAGTGTTCAAAAGGCCTTGAACATGGCTCGCAAGGCCGAGCAACGTTTGGTCAAGTTGCAGAAGGAGCGCGTTACCTCGGAGCAGCAGTGGGCTGCTTGGGTACGCAGCGCCAAGGCTGCATACTTGAAGGAAAGGAATCGGCATGCGAAGGCGCTCGAGACCTTCGACACGGACATTGCCGCGGCGAAAACTGCTCAGAGAGAAGCACGCGAGATGGTGTGCCTTGCAGTGGATGCTTCGCGGAGAGAGCATGCTCCCATGGAAGTCGTCGAGGACAACACATGGGACGAGATGATCGCTGGTTGGGACCAGGAGCAGGAAGAACACTTCGATGGTGTTCTTCGACGTGCCACGGCGGAGCACCGAGAGGCTCTGCAAAGGACTCCCACCCGTGTGCCGGCTCATCTTTCTCGAACGCCGCAGCATGTTTCTCGACCTCCTGCCTAGGGTCCCGAGGTTCATGCGGGATATGCTGTGGCAGAGGGCCATGGTCCCAGGGTGGACCCTTATCCGGCTGTGACTCCCCTACGCACAGGACCGCCACCGGAAGCAAGTGGGCCATCTCCGCCTCCCCCTGGCTTGGAAAGTACTTCTCCACACCCGCCTTCGGCCAAGGACCGGCGTGCCCCTCGCGAGGAGGCAAGAAAGGACATCAAGACTGCTTCGAAGACGCCCCCGCCATCTTCGGCTGGACACAGTCATCTTGCAGACAAGCTTCAGGCCAAACGTCATGCAATGTCGGCGTTCGGCATTCCTCCAGGTGCCACTCTGCCAACAGTTCCTCGCATACTGGAGGACGACGAGGACGATGTGGAGCAGATGTTGGATTCCGAGGTTTGGGGGGAGTTTCATGCTCGGCCTCCAGACGAAAGTACGGATCTGCTTTAATCGGCCCTGCCCTGCAACTGATAGGGGTCTATCGAGTGAAGCAAGAATTTTGTCTCCTGGTGCGGCCGGTTAGGATTGACATGTGTGGGACATGTCTTTCCTCAGAGCTCCGCGTCGGGAAAGACAACTTTTTGCTTTCACTTGATGACTGCCCTCTTGGTCGCCATCTGAGCTGCCCGGCTGAAAATCTTCCAGCAGATTTGCAAGGCCTGTACAGTGGTCCTTGTGAGGCTATGTCATTCCTCCTGACAGGAAGTTCGAGGCCCCCTCTCTTGCTATCTCCTTGGGTTTTGGAGGTGTGCTGGGGAGGTTGTCCTCTCTCCTCGTGGATAGTGCCTCTTCTCTTTCTTGGTGAAGATGGTACATTCCCCCTTGATGTTGAGCAGACTTTGTACTTGGTTCCCGGGTCGTGCTCTATACACAATTTTCATGGACTTGAATCTCGAGCGCCTAAAAGGGGGATCGGTGGCTCTGGGCCCCCTGCCGAGTCCTCGAATCCTCTCTCTCTTTGTCGGAATGAGGCCCTTTTTTCATTCCTATGGCCTCTGCTTGCATCTGAGTCAAGCTTTGCCTGTCAACCTTTGGATCCTTTCAGGTTTAGCGTTGGGAAATGGGGCCAAAGAGATGTATCGGTGGCTCTGGGACATCCCCCACTCCCGCGTGATGCCCATCAAAACGGCGCCTTTGATCGCCTTCTGAAGACTGTGTTCCTTTATCTCCTGGACTTGATTGTCCCTTGTGGCAGGAGTTTCTTGTTCTGTTTCTTCCTATCCTTGCTGAAGCTGCTATCCTCAGCCAAGCGAGGGCGGCTGTCATTTCCTGGCCTCGGCTTCGGTTCGTCGCTGGCCGGCATTGACCCAGGACTGTGCGTTCCACTTGGCAAGGTCGCTAGGCCTCAGATTCGTTTGCACAGGAATTTCTGTGCCACGAGGGCTAAGACACATTGTGCAACTTCCCGTCAGGCAAGTCCGTGCAAAAATCTTTCGTGGTGTGCACTCATCCTTGGACTGCTGCGGGTGCCTGATCCCGTGTTTTGCCCCGTGCTGGGCAGCTGTGCATGCCTGGCCACTTTTCCTACTGCACATGCCATGACCCGAGCTGCTTCCGAGGTCACCACTCCGATCACCAGTCGGCAGCCACATGCAATCAGCCCTGAGGCGCTCACATCCCAAGTTGTGTCGGAGCAGCCAATGGTGCCCTGGCATGATGCTGATCGCGAGCGCCGTGCTGATGGAGTGCTCTTCATGAGGGGTGAACACAGTGACGATAATAGTGTCCCTAATGGCCCCGCCTTAGGTGTTCACGTGTACACACCCCACTATAAGCCCATCAGTCTGCTTGTTCAGCCACCGACAGGCGCGACACTTCGTTCCATCATTGACACAGTCTTGGACTGTGCTCCGGGTGTCCCTGACGGGGTTATGGACCGAGCGGTCCCTCTGCGACCGCAACGTGGGGCGGGTTATCTGTCTATGATTAGGTTCCCAGGCATGATTGGAGCTGTACACGATGGGTACGCAGCAATCGCCATTGATCTCACCCATGTGCACGGAACATACTTCGCCACGGTGATGCCTAAATCATTATCGTATGCTGAGCTGTTAAGCTTCGTGGATCCTGCGGCTGCTGACGAGGACCCTCCGTTCTGGGTCTACATAGGCGGGAGACAGAGCCCGTGGCCCTGCCATGCCAGGGTTTCGCTAGCAGACGGGGATGTAGTGACAGTAGTCCGGAATGGTCTGCCGCCACCGGCCCCGCTCCTTGCCGAAACACTCGCTGATCCCGCCGCATGGGGATCTGTTGAACATTTCTTTGAGGTCAATTTGATCCCCCGCACTTGTGTTATGTATGGAGGTAGGCGATATTGTGTGGCACCCCATCACCACACTGATCAGACTCTGATCGAGCATGTTGTGCAGACCCTTCGACTCGATGTTCACCGTATCGCTACTTGTCCCTTTCGCACGGACGATTTTGATGTTCGTGGGCAACATTGTCGTTGGACCGTCGCTGTAGCCGATGTGCCGGCCATTGCCGACTCGCCAGCCTCTTATGCCAGGCAGGATTACATTATCCTTTGCGACCTACGCCCACTTGGACTCAAACCTGTGTTCCTGCACACACACGTGCCCAAGATCCATGTGCCCAGCTTCTTGTCGGACTTTGGAGTTGATCTGCCCCGCGCAAGGCAACTAGGCATACAGGGTGGCAGGTTTCGGAAGGACTATGTGTCCTTTGATGGCAGTTGTGTTCTCTTATTCTTTGCTGTTGAGGCTGACCCCTTTCTCAGGGAGGATTCAAGCTCAGATGAGGAGATAGCTTTGGAGTCCAGAGGCCCCAGTTCCCCCTCCCCACAGCATGAAATGTCGACTGAGGGTGAGGATACTGCTCTCCCTCTTGAGAGTAGTGAGAGGAATCCTGAGAGTCATCTTTTGGACCCCACGATCCCTGCCGGACACAGCTGGAATGCCGGTATAGAGGTCGAGCCACACAGTAGAGTGCAGCCTGCTGTAGACATTGGGACACGGGAAGATAGCATTGGGGATGGTGTTGTCCTTCGCACCATAGGAGACCCGGATATTCGCCCTGACACTGGCTCGTACACTGGGGATTCAGGTCCCGTACCCCTGGAGGCCTTTGCTTCTAACCCGTTGCCGGTTCCTTTGGCAGATGTCGATGCTGGGGATGACGATCCTGTGCCTACTGAGCCAGTCACCCTCCGAGCCTATGTCTTTGTGCCTGATGTTGTTCCGGAGATGTTGTCAGCATCTGCGTTTCTTCCGTGCAGTGTCGACACAGCCATGGCAGCTGTTGCAGCTGCAAGACAGGCGGAGGACATTCTCAGGTTCCCGCGTTGTGTGCCAGCCACGCCCCAGCCCTTCGCGGATTGTGTGCTTGCTGTGGCTACCCCGCACTGGTTCGAGCAGAGACCAGTTGTACTGTTGGATTGCCGCAGGATCAATTCTACCATTTTTGCGAAAGCCCTTCATCCACGGCTTAACCGAGAATCACTGCTCCTTGCTGCCGGACAGCCACATGACAGTCGCTGGGACATTTTTGTTCACGGCCTACTTCATCCCTTGCAGCACGGACAAATCATCACCCTTCGCACCGGAATGCTTATTACATTCGAGCCTGAAGGATGTGGTGCCCCGGTGGCATATGATCTTGCCGCTCGCCTGCTCACCCGCACAGATTGGGACCCGGAATTTGAGTTGCCGGTGGCGGGAACTTACCCGGGACAGTATTTCTGGGTTTTGACGGATGGCATGCCCACCCTTTTTGAGGTTGCTCCTTGGCGCAGGCGTTCCTTTACCCAGGATCTGGCGCAGCACTTGCAGGAATTTGCACATTCTCTTGTGCTCAAACCTTCGCATCCCAGGATCATTGATGGGTACTTTAACGGCTTGCTTACCAGTGGGCTTATCATTGCCACGCGTCAGGTGTGTCGCTTGCCTTGTCCCCCTGTTCGGCGGAAAGATGCAAGACTACTCGTCTTCGTGGACGCACGTCCTGTCATGCAGGGATTTCAGTGGCTCATAGCCGAACACACGAATCTTCCAGTTGAGGCTGTCACTCGTCGATTCGAGGATGGCTGCCCCGACGGATACCTCATTACCGTTAGTGGAGCCGAAGTCAGCTCTTTTGGGGACGAGAGGTTTCTGAGCCTGGAGGATGGCCTCCTTCTGGTAGTTGAGTACAAGGAAGAAGAGTTTGAACTTCTTTCTGCCCCTGCTACTTCGCCACCAGGCAACGACGATGATGATGCTCCAGAGGGTGACGCATCTCGCCGTGCTCCAGGGATAGATGGCCCCGCCTCGGATGGCAATGCCCACGATACCTCTTCCCGCAACAGGAGTCGTTCTCCTAGAGGAGGAACAGCTCCTCCCACCAGCACCTTGGCCTGCTGCAACTCCTTCACTCTGCATTGGCGGATTGAGCGTTGTCGTCGAGTTGTCACGTGGGGTGCCAGTTTGATCCACGATGCTCTAGTCGAGAGCCACTGGCCCTTCACCCCTGTCCTCCGACAACTCTGGTCCCCATATCGTTGGATGGCCTCTTCTTCTCAGGGGTTTCCTATTGTGCACTTACCTTGCTGGTTTGTGCAACATTGGCTTGACCTCTTTGGGGACCAAACCGCATCTCTGCACGAAGCTGATGCGGACATGCGACCTCCGTCTGGTCACATATCGGATGACGATGCTACCTCTGACACTGACAGTGACTTCACTATGATTGACGCTGTTTTTGTGCTGCTTGCGCCGGATTATGCGTCGGAGGAGGTGACCATGCACATCATTGTCCCTCAAAGTGTTGGCGAAGCCTTCGATGTGCTTGATACGTGCCGGGGGCTTGCCAATAAGGAGTTGTTCCCTACACTTTGCATGGTATGGCCTCAGCCGGACCCTCGTTGGGCTGTCGCTCTCATGCTGCCAGCTTGGATCAACGGTGAAGTCGTATGTTGCTGCGACCTTACTCGCTGGGACGGCCGTGTGTTTGCAGCCAAGGTTCCGCGTGTCATTGACCGCCATCGTCTTCTTCTAGTCGCTGGTCTGAGCAGCCGTGCTGACGTTGATGTCCTACTGCCTGCATATGACGTTCCCCTCTTGTCTGGGGAGGAAGCTGTCCTTGCAATGGGCGACTGTGTGTGCTTTGCGCCTGCAGAGAGTCCTCGCGAACCTGTCGTGTCCCTGCGCGAAATGCTGCGCACACATCTCCCCTGGATGCCTGGGCCAGCTTTTGCTTGGCCTGCTGATGACCGCTACTGTGTCGTGTCGGATGACAGTTATTGCGATTTTCTCCTGCTACCTGATCGCACTTTCACTTACAGGGCGGATATCGCCTCACGCTTGGCATTGCCGCCCCACAATCTCGTGCTCACCCCTGCTGAGCCCCGGCTCCACGATGTTGCCATTGTTGGAAAAGCTTGTCGTACGGTTGTGGCTGCCGGTACGCACAGGCTTGCTTGCAATGCTGGTACACCTCACGTCTGTCTCCTTGATTGCAGGCCGGTTTTCCAGGGGTGGTTCCGCTGCACGGCGCCTTCTGGTTGGCTTGACCTGCGTCCCATTCGTGATGTATTTAGCCATGGTGCCCCTGAAGGCTGGATGCCGTCCTTTGAGGGCTGCGCCAACCATTGGATATGGAAGTGGGTGGAGCCAGGCGAAGTTGTCAGGGTCACTTTCGTCCCGGCTGACACTCCTCCTCGTCAGGAGGACGCCTGCGGAACCGTACAGGTCCCATTTTCCGCAAGGACCTCAGTGCCAACATTCAGTCAGCCTGCCAGTGCTCGCATGTCCGATCGCACTGCCGGGGAGGCGGTCCCCTTTGCGAGGCTCTTCCCGCAAGGCCGCGGGTCATGGTGCTATAGGTTGTTTGGGTTTGGTTTTTGCCGTCAGCAGAATTACGACAAGGCCAAGGATTTCACGTGTATGCCTGGATGGCTGCTTGTTCCCTTGCTTGGGGTTGCTGCCCTCGGTTGGCTCTGCTTTGCGATCTATAAAACCATCCCGTCATGTGCCTCTGAGTTCCTTCCGCGAGCTTTCCTAGCACTCACCTGTCTCGGCCTTGGTAGCACTAGGCCTGTGGGGGGGGCTCCTCCTGGGAGACCTGTCCTCCCTTTCATTGTGCTGCTTGGTCTTAGTTGCCTGCCATTTGGAGCTGCAGCTGGTATGCCCTGCGTTGCCACAACAGACCCAGGCTCTCACACAACACTTTCCCATGCTGGGCCCATTCGGGGGAGTGTACATGGACTCCGTGCGATCGCCACTCCATGTAGAGGGCGAGGGGGACAGCCTCGACCTTCGTTGAGGCCCCCCCTACCAGTTGCTGATGAGGTGTTTTCCCATCGGGCCTCTCAGGTCGGGCTTGAAGCTGAGGGCATTGATATAGTTGATCTGTCGATGCCTATCACGTTGCTCGAGCTCTCGGCAGGTGAGCGAGATTGTCCTGCATTCTTCTTGGCGGCCACGCTTGTTGAGACCCTTGTGGAACATTTCACACAGTCCCCTCTTGTGCACGATGACACGCTGACAGATGCAGGGAATGGGCGCACTACCCTGGTACTGGATTCGCTCCTTCCCTCCGCTCCTGTGTGTGCCGATTCTTTGGTCATGCCTTCGGCCAGCTCATCCACTGAGTTCTTTGACCTTGAGGCGAGGACTTGTGCGCTGCCTTGCGATGATGCTCTCTTGGATGAGCTACTGCAAACTTTTCCGTTCTGTGCACTCTGTGGCCCTACCGGATATTTGCCACGACCTGATCGCTTCAGTGACTGGGTGGCTCAAAGCTGTGTGGGGCGATCCCCGGTGCCCGATGAGATTCTTGTCGTCACCACGGACGGATCGTATGACCCGTGCTCCGGTGTTGCAGGATGGGCGGTTGTCATCAGCCTTGCGGCGGATAGCGATTATCTTCTGCCTGGCCAACTTATAGGCTGCTTTGCTGCTTCGAGATGCCTGTGACACGGACTTTGGGCACAACAATGCTTACCTTGCAGAAGTAGCTGCCCTTTTTTGGGGTGCCTGTATTGCTATAAAGCTACCCGGGACGCACCGATGCATATTCCGTGCGGATAATGTCAGTGCGCTCTTTGGAGTTGAGGGCCAGGTTCAGCTCCAGTCGCATCCACTTTGTGTGGCAGCTGGTGCTGTTCATGCCTCTGCGAGGCTTCTAGGCCGCCAAATTTCTTACCAACATGTGGCTGGTCACTCCAGTGATCCTGCGAACGAGCTCGCAGATGCTTTGGCAGGAGTAGCCTCCAAGACTGTTGGCTCGAACTCCCCGTTCCCCATCAGCTTGTCTGCTTGGTTTGCGCATGACGGTGCAGCGATTCGCTGGTTGCCACATCTATGCTATATGCGTGCTCGGCCGGAAATGTTGCGTATGATGAGGGATGGGGTGATGTCATGGAGTCGTGATCAGGCTCCGCTTTCTGTCCCTCCAGCGGACGTCATGCGCCCCTTTCTTCGGGTTTCGGATGGTTGCGGGCCACCTCGGGTGATACCACGCCCAGATGCAGTTGATTTCCGTTTTGCCTCCTTCAACGCGCTGTCTCTTCTGGACACTTCTGGCCCCTCTCATGCAGCTGGCCTTCATGGCGCTACCGGTCGAGTCAAGCTGTTGTGTGCTTCCCTACATTCATGCGGCATCACAGTTGTTGGCCTACAGGAGTGCAGGACATTCAAGAATACCATGTCTTGCATGGGCTTCCGCCGGTATGCTTCCGGACGCGACGATAATGCGTGCTATGGGGTGGAACTTTGGGTTGCAGAACAGGGAATACTCGATGTGGACGCTGTTACCGTGCTTCACACGGATCCCACGTTCATGGTTGCCAGTGTCCCCTTTCGCGGTGCTCGCTTATGCATTCTTGTTGCGCATGGGCCGCATCGTGTCCATCCTGACTCCGTTCGGCTGGCATGGTGGGAGAAGGTCTCTGGTGTTTGCTCAGCGCATGCCCGTGATGCTCGATGGCTTGTGCTTGGTGATTGCAACTGTCGTGTCGGCAGCCACTCTAGTGCAGGCGTTGGAGCCCATCAAGCAGACGAGGAGGATGTGGCGGGAGAATGTTTCCGGCTTTTGCTGGATGACTTGGACTGCTGGCTGCCCTCCACCTTCTCTGAAACTGCATATGGAGAGGGCGGTACTCTCTATCAGAAACGCAATGGTGAAATGGACAGATCTGACTTTGTTGCGTTACCTCGGGATTGGCCCTTCGCTCATTGCTGTGCATGGGTCGAGCCGTCCATCTCAGCCGGGCATCGGTGTCTCGACCACTTCGCTGCGGCAGTGGCATGCACTCTGCATTTTCAGGATACCTTCAAGGCTCGTGCAAAAGCCCGTCGTATTGATGCCAAGGCACTTGCTGATCCGGATAACTTTGAGACCATTGATTGCATCTTGGCCTCGGCGCCCACTGCTTCGTGGGCGACGGATGCTAGTGAGCATGTGGCCGGCATTGTCGATCCCGTTTATAGAGGACTCGCTGCTGCCTTTCCTCAACAAAAGCGCCGAATGCGAGGGCAACAGTTCTCAGATGAGACGCAGCGACTGCATCACCTTGTGTGCACCTTGCGCCATTCGGCGCGCACTCGTGCGCATGCTCTGCGGGACACACTTTCTAGGTGCGCACTCCTTGCGTGGAAAGACAAAGTTGGTCTCCACACTGTGTATCAAGGTCGGTGGCTTTGGCGTCTTCGGATTCGACATGCCCTCGATTGCATTCTTCTGCGCCGATATGGCGGCCAACTCCGTGCTAGTTGTCGCACAGATCGCGTGGTACACCTTGGCACATTGGCCCAACAGATAGCTGAGTCGCCATGTGGGGAGCTCCATCGAGCAGTACGCAAGGTCATGCGGCCCAAAAAGTATCGTCGTGATGGGCAGCCGCTGCCTATGCTACGTGCCCAGGACGGCTCAGTTTGTGCTTCCCAGGCTGAGGCTACACAGGTTTGGCGCGAACACTTTCGTGTTCTTGAGGCTGGCCTTGCCACTTCTCCCGCGCAGCTAGCTACTGCCTGTGTTGACCGTCAGTCTGCGTTTGAGGGCACGGACGTCGTCGATGCTCGCTATCTTCCCACGTGGGACCACCTCATGTCTGCCTTTCGCCATGCTTCTCCGCACAAGGCGTCAGGACCCGACCTTCTACCGCCGGTCCTCTGTCGAGTGTTCAGCCAGCGGCTCACTGAGGTATTCTGGCCAGTGATGATGAAAGCCGTCCTCAGGGCGAACGAAGCTGTTGGGCTCAAAGGAGGTGTGCTCCACAAGATAGCCAAACCTTCCGCTGTCAACAACACTACTGCCGGTTTCCGTGGAATCCTTGTGCAATCTTGCCTGTCCAAGGTTCTCCATAGAGCGGTGCGTCACTTAGCAGTAGATCATTGGCAGGATCATGCATTACCCATGCAAATCGGCGGTCGAAAGGGATGTCCTGCTGACTTTGGTCAGTTCTGCTCCCGAGCATACTTAGCGTATGCCCGCCAACAGAACATCTCTGCCGCCATCCTCTTCGTGGATATATCCGCTGCTTACTACGGGGTCATACGCGAAGCCATACTGGGGGCACAAGGGGCAGGCAGACCCATTGAAGCCCTTGCCTCCTCTCTGGGTCTCTCGTGTGACGACCTTCAGCGTCTGCAGTATTTCATCACCGAAGAGCCTGTTCTGCGCACCCAGCAGGCTTCAGACCTGCTCTGCGAAGTTGCCAATGAGCTGCACCAGAACACTTGGTTCCTACTCTCGGGCGACACCCAGCTGATTGAAACATATCGGGGCACTCGGCCCGGCGGGTCGCTTGCGGACGTTATTTTTAATATACTGTTCTGCAAAGTCCTCGACCGCCGTGATAAGACTGCTTTCTGCCAGCATGTGCCCCAGGTCGCTTGGTCTGGCGTACGCTCGCCGTGGGCTAGCCATGATGGGCAGGATCAAGTGTGTCGCATTACCGAGGTCAGTGATGTTGTTTATGCCGACGATCTGGCTAGTTTCCTTGGATGTAGGCAAGCTACCCATCTCCCCGGTGTGCTTTCTGGGGCGGCGGCTGAGACCGTCGATACATTGCTGCCTCACGGTCTGAATGCCAATGTGGGACCCACCAAGACGGCTGCTGTCGTCGCCCCTGCTGGGCCTGGTTCTAGAGCCGTGCGAGGAGATTTGTATGGGACACGACGAGGACGGCTTTCCGTCTTGCCAGAAAACCGCGGTGCTTTCCTCCTCGACCTGGTCCCTGCGTATCGTCATCTGGGATCGTACATCACGCACAACGGATGTATGCTCATGGAAATTCGCCATCGGCTTGCAGCAGGGCGAGCTGCCTTAAAAGAAGGCAAGCAGCGATTATTCGCCTGCAGAAGTATCCCCCTGGCACGAAGGGTGGACATTTTCAAGGTGCATGTTCTTTCTGCTGTTCTTTCGGGTGTTGGCACATGGCCAGTGTTGAATGGCCAAGAGCAACAGCTCTTTAGCGGTGGTGTCACCAGCATGTACCGGCAGCTTCTTTGCCTCAGAGCCGAAGGGGGCTTTCGCTGCACGTTCATTCAAATCGTCGCACGTGTCGGAATGCTTCAGCCCTCTGGTCTTCTTCATGTTGCCCGGATTCGCTTCTTAGGGCAGCTTGTACGGTATGGGCCGGACCCTGCTTGGGCACTTTTGTCCCACTTCGATGGCTTTCAAAAGGCCATACGTGATGCAGCCAGTTGGGTCCTTCGTGCTGTCGGTGCAGTATGTGATCTTGGGGATATCGAGGCGGACTGGGACAAGTGGGAGTCTCTTTTCCGATCCTCACCCGGCCGCGTGCGCGCTTTGCTGAAGCGAGCCGAAGCTTGGCACTTGCTTTTGGATGGCATCTCTGCAGCCCTTGATGTGTTTGGGCGTTCACAGTGGGAGGCTGACCCCAGCACATGCCGCCTGCCTATTTCTGATTGCTCTCATGCTTGCCTCCCTTGCAAGTTGGCCTTTCATACCAGGCAACAGTGGGGCGCCCATGCCCACAGAGTTCATGCCTATCATTCACGGGCACACAAGATTGCCAAGGGACGACAGTGTGGAGCCTGTGGTCTCCGGGTAGCGTCTCTCGGCCGGCTACGTACCCATCTCCGCTTGAGTCCGGCTTGTGTCGCAGGGGTGGAGCAAGCTATGGATGCCGGAACCTTCTCTGCTGATATGACAGTGGCTCATGAGCTAGCACCTGCGGTGCCTGGAATTGGCAAGGGTGCTCTCGCACCGGCACCTCCGGAAACGGTACCTGAGCTCCGACTGGCGCTAGACGCATTGGTTCCAGCTACTGATTGCGATACGGCTATTTTTGACTTGGTGTCGCAGCACATTGCTCCGCTACCAGTGCTACGTCGCACTCTCGAGGAGTGGTGCACAAGTCTGTCGCCGGGACCCCTCCGTACTGCTGCGGAGGATGTGCTGCTTGTTCTTCGCCCGGAGCACCTGTGTGACCGTGTTTCTGGCAAGAAAACATGCCTCAGTCCATTGTCCTCTGACTTTGTGCCTCACATCCGGCCCTTGACTTTATCTCTTCCGATTCCTGAGCTGCCGATATTTGCGTGTGGACCCTGTGCGTCACAGTGGGCCCAAGACTTCGGTCTCACGCATAAGCCAGTCCGTGCTATTGCACTTGTCGACTTTGAGTCTTGGGACTGGCAGCAGGCTGCCGCGGCCTGCGTTACCTTTACTCCTCCCTTCTCAGGGATGACCTCGGTGTTCTCTCCTCCTTCCTGCAGCCTCCGTGCTATGCGCCAGTTGTCTGATTGGACTCACAGCCTCCTCTCTGCACTGCGCCCACTGCTGCTCTTGGCCAAGTCAGGAAGGCCAGTTCGGCTTCGCTTCCCGTTTCCACCATTGGCACTGGAACCGCTGTCCGACTGGCTCGCTACCTTGTCCGGTATGGAGTTGATCGAGAGCCCGCTGCAACCATGTCTCACCCTTGAATTCAATTGTGTTTGTTTGCATTAGGCACGTCCTTTGGACCTTCAGCCTGTGTGAAAGAAAGAAGGCCCCTACAAAACTCGAGCCTCCTGAAGATGTGGGCGGCTGCGTTTGGGGTTTCAGCCTCGACTGCATCGCCAGACTTAAAGGCTCCCATGCCACGCATCCTGTCCAGTTGTCGGGAACCCAGAGACTCCAAAACCCCTTGATTAAGGAATATACCTTAAATCTTAGTAGGGTCCCTGTTTTAGTTTAAGGTAAATTCCTGAATTACGGGGTTTTGGAGTCTCTGGGAACTTGGCAATAGCAGCAGCGTCGAGTCAAGACCTCTTTCGCTGCCCGGACCTGGAGTCGTGCCAAGCTTGGTAGTCAAATGGCGGGGACACAGACGGCGCATGTCTTGGCTGACGATCTCTTTGAACCTCCAGCGCTCCGCCCGAAGCCCTCGACCGCAAACCCAGCACTCTCACCAAGAGTATCCCGGTATAGTATATGTTGCCCTCACGATGCATTATAGGTTTACATGACTGTCTTTACGCCCCGAGCCCCTGAGTCCTGATGAACAAACCACCCACTCTCGAATCAAGAGGCATGCATGCTGAATAGTCATACGGTGGATGGTATAAATCCTGCATGACCCACAGAAAGGAGTATACCATAGCTCCCCTAGTTTAGGGTGTGTAACTGGGTTCTGGAGTACCATACTTGAATACTCTCTTACTGGACCTGTTCCTTAAGGGAACCAATATGAAATAAAAGTCTATACTTTTTTCTCCTTGGTTACTTCAAAGTCCAGTTAAAGGTAATGCTAAGGATTTATATCATCAACCGTAGTCTTCCTTCAAGCTCCAAGCCAGACCTAGACAAGTTAGAAGAAAGCACAACAAGACTTTCAGGGCTTAGGGTTTTTAGGGTTCTTTAGGGCTTTTAGGGTTCTTTAGGGCTTTTAGGGCTTTTAGGGTCTCCAGGACCATCTTCATAGTGTTCGGCCACTAAGCCCTAAACCAAAGAAACCCCTCAAGCCCCTCTAGAACCCGGTTTAGGGTTTAGGGTTTAGGGTGTAAATGGAACCCTTCAACGGAACCCCCATTGCGTAGCGTGCGCCGAACCTTTCCCTGAACCCCGAAACCCCTGAACCCTTATAAACCCTAAACCCTAAACCCTAAACCTTTCCTTAACCCCCTAAGCCCCTGAATTCCCTAAACCCCTGAACCCCTGAACCCCAGGCTCCCAGGCCCGGATGAAGCCCAGAAAGCCCGAGACACACGGCAATGAACAACAACCACCTAGTTTAATCCCGTTCAAGATCGCTGCAGACCAACAACAGAGTTAGGGTTTAGATTTAGAGTCTGCATAAGCCCTAAACGCCTAAAGCCCTAAACCCCTATAAGCCCTAAACCCCCCAAAGCCCGTATGAACCCTAAATCCCTAAACCCTAAACGCTAGAGCCAGGTCGAGCAGAGAAGACGAGAGGCGAAGCGGAAGCTCGAAGAGAAGAAGAAGGCCGAGCGGAGTCTAGAGGGTTTAGGGTTTAGGGGTTTAGGCTAGAGGTTTACCGTAACTTAGGGTTTTGGGTTTTAGGGTTTAAGCGTTTAGGGTCCAGGATTTAGGGTTTTGGGGTTTAGGGTCTAGGGCTTTACGGGGTTTAGAGGTTTAGGGGTGTAGGGGTTTAGGGTTTAAGGGCTTCGGGTTTGAGGTGTACCTTTAAGCTTCCTTGTTTAAGAGCTTCCTGGGTCTATGGGTCTAGGGTTTAGGCTGAGCTGAGTCTAGAGTTTCACCGTAACTAGAGGCTTAGGGGTTTAGGGTCTAGGGGGTTAGGGTTTTGGGTGTAAGAGTTTCGGGATTAGGGTTTAGGTTTCCATAAAGAGTTTGTTTAGGGGTCTAGGGTTTCAGGGCTTAGAGGTTTACATACCTCAAGGGTTCCTTTTAAGAGCTTCTTCCTAAAATTGCAGAGGTGGTGAGAGGCAAGTTTGCCATCCACCGTTTCACTGGGACCAAGGTGGTGAGCGGCGCACGCCTGACAGAGAGACCTTCTTGAGTAAAGGGCCTGAGTTGTTAATAGCCGACATCTTCCTGAAAATTGTGTCCCTGGACCCTACCCTAAGGCTCCTGGACCCTTGTAGTGAGATCCCAAACCCTAGCCCCCAAAGCCGAAAACCCTCCCCCAGAAAGCCCAAGACCCTCTCAGGAGCCTTAGGGTAAGCCCAAAAAGCCGGGGAGCCCGTGACCTCTCTATCAACCCCAAGGCGGTTTAGGGTTTAGGGGTGTAGGGGTGTAGGGGTTTAGGGGTTTAGGGGTTTAGGGTTTAGGGTTTAGGGGTTTAGGGGTTTAGGGTTGAGGGGTTTGGGCTTTAGGGTTCAGGGTTTCGGGGTTTAGGTTTATTTAGGTTAGGGGTTAGCTCTACACCCAACACTGGTTTACTCCAGAGCCCTCAATGCCGCAACCATCGGCCTCAAACCTCTACCCCGAGATGCGACCCCTCCGACTCCAAACGCTTTTCGGGGTTTAGGGGTTTAGGGGTTTGGGGGTTCAGGGTTTTGGGGGTTCAGGGTTTAGGGCTTCTGGGGCCTACTGCTTTTGGGGCACTACTGTTGATGATATAAGTCCTGCATTACCTTACGGACCCTAAACTCTGAAAATTATGGTATATTCCTTATGATGGGTTTAATGTAGGGTTTATATCATCAACCGTACAACCCAATACAGCCGATGCCGATGATACGGGCCTGAGTAGCTAGCAATACTCGTCCCTAGGATTCCTCTACATTGTCTTAGGGGCTGAGTAGGTATTTTTGTTTAACCTTTCGGGTCTTATATAAACCTATTATAATTCAAAAAGGTTAACCTTTTTTGGGCTAAGGTACTCGGCCCCTAAGTTGTACCCCAAGCCTAAACCCTAAACCCCTAAACCCCCAAAGCCCTTTTGTAATTTTAGGGTCCCCCATATTGGTCCAAACCTCAGACCCGCCACCCTAAAGCCGACAACCCTGCATGATCAACTGAGAGCCACCGGACCCTTGAGGGTTTAGGAGTTTAGGGTTTACGGTTTGGGGNNGGGTTTAGGGTTCAGGGTTTAGCCAAGACAACCCTTTAAACAAAACAACCCTTTAAACTGAGACCTTGCATCCTGAATCTGGAAGACTCCCTGTAGCCTATTTAGAGATCTTGCTGTTCTTACATGTTCATAGGGTTTAGGGTTCAGGCTTCTTACATATTCTAACTCTGAAGGCATCGTCACAAAGCCCTTGTATCTTCCAACAGTTAACACCCGGAACAAGCCCTATAAGGACGTCGGAAAAATCCTTTTAAAAGAGACCAAGGTTACAGACACCCCTAGACTTGAAACCTGGAAGTCTACTTGGAGGATCAAGCGGGGGACGTATGGAAAGTACGGGTCTACATGTCTTCATCGGGGTTTACCGTACTTAAAGGCCCATGGCCCTTTAAGTAAAGTAGCCCGAAAATCACGTATAGGTTTCTTATTGTAACCCTATAGTCGCCGTTTAAGGTACCCTTTTAAGAAACCCTTTCAAGGAACAAACCCGACATTAATTACTGAGTCCCGCGATCCTCCCTTATAGAACCCTTATTACTTATAGAGCCCTTTCAGGCCTCTGAGTACCCATAAACCCTAAACCCTAAACCCCTAAACCCCACACCCTAAACCCTAAACCCTAAGCCCTGAACCCTAAGCCCCAAAACCCCTAAACC
>CAJNJA010005490.1:0-12354 GCA_905231915.1 Symbiodinium necroappetens
CGAACCGCCCGATTACAACCATGAAAGTTGTCCATTACAAACCGAAACCACGACTAATTGGACAAATGGCCACCCAATTGGCTGGACGTAGTCCGACTCCAATGCACTCCGACTTCTGACTATTGGACCCCAATAGGCGACAAGCATATGCTTCTCCACAAGTGCTAAGCAGCCGGAAAAAGATTCTGAACCAAAGTATGCAGTCTCACCTCTTGCAGATCAACAAGCAGCTCTCTGTGCTGTCTGAGTGGGCCCTTGCCGACCTACGCGTAACTGATCACACGCAGTTGCTCTGCCACTTTGTGGGGGAGCTTCTGTCCTTGGCTTTGTGACAGGAGTAACCTCTGCAGGTCTCGATGCTTGTGTTCAGCGGTTGTCTGGAAAAGCCAGAACTGCCCTGCAAGAACTTTTCAAGTGAGGCATAGAACTGCGACTCCCCATCTACAAAACGCCGACCTCAACTGGTCTCACCCTCTCACCGAACCAACTGACCAGCGACGTGCTTCAGGCCTTCCGTCTTCCGGACAAACTTGTGCGGCCTCGTCATCTGCGCAACTGCATTGGTAGACCCATAGTGCCATGAAATTGTTGTGTCCATGGCAGTTCACAACTTCTAGAGATTCTTAGTGAGATTGCTGTGGTGTCCATGCTCTCGCAAGTCGGGACGTGACTCTTGCGCAAGGTACATCCTCCGTGGCCTGAAACGTGATCATGCTCGGACCTATGATGAACTGTGCAAGCCTTCCTGCCTTGATGCCATACCTCTCGCCTGCATGCCATCCCTCGAACCCGATCATCCTTCCTTCAGAACTTGAAACTGGTCCCTGTCCATGTTGGATGGATGTCACTCTACCTGGTGTGACTTCCGTTGGAATGAAGTGCCAGTCATGATCTACCACAGACACTCCAGCTGTCCGAATTTCTGAGACAAGAATGCCACGTATCGCAACACCGAAAAGCTCACGAGGCTATTGACTTTCCGGCCCTCCTACCGAACGAAGTAGCAGAGTCTTTTGATATGCCCCTGAGAAGACCTGAGCTCACCTGCCGGCCTTCAGACGAAGATCTTCGTCACTGCGCTCTCGGCCGGGGCATCGCCGTTGGACAAGATGCCCAGCACCTCCAAAGCAACAGGGCAGTGCTAGGCCTTGACGCTAAGCAGAGTCTCAAGGGGCCTCAGGGCTTCCATCACGAGAAGTGGGAGATGCGAACCAACAGCTGCAGCACTGTTGAGGGTGTGCTGCTGGAGCTCGGGCAACTGCGACGTCGAGCAGCACTCCAATCTGCGGCCAAGTTGCCGGAAGCTGAGCCAAAGCCTCCCGTGCCCGTACCAGCTGAGGGTGGGCTGCTCGAAAGAGCTCCTAAGCACAAAGGAGCCCAGATAGCCTTCAAAGACAAACCATCACAAGTTGTTCGAGAGGACGACGGCGAGCTGCAATAAGAAGAGCAACGCAAGGCCTGCTGCACCGTGCCACGGTGGGTTCGGCCACGCAGCAACCCAGAGGTCTGGGAAAGCTGATGAGAAGGCTTAAGCACATAATGTACCACCCACCCCCCCCCCACCCCCACACACACACACACACACACACACACACACACACACACCTGCACGGAAACGTGACGCATCACCACACCTGTTTCATCCTAGTGCTGGGCTTGAGACGAAACGAAGTACGCATCCAACCCTGACCCACATGAGTGAAAGAAGTCAAATATGTCAGACTTAGGCCTCTGCATTCCAAGCTCGAGGCCAACAGAAAACCCTCAGATTCCTCGAAGACTGACACCACCGGATAAGGCAGGTGTCACTGACATCTTTGCCACGTCCCGACGTCAACACCGAGCTGCCACCTCCGTGCAGGTACGGTCAATGTGAGTTTGTTGTGCCTCTAATGGCCCGAAGAGCCCTAAGTCCAAGTTTGTGCGTCAGGCAGTTTCTGAGCAAACGCATCCCGCCACGGTTTCCGGGTATACTTGCGGGGGCCCTGATGCTTCGATCCGAGATGCTGGCTCACAGAATGCACATCCCTCCATGAGGACTCTGACACACCATGTGGCCTGGATGATTCGGAAGGTATGCGCCCACATCATAGATGCGGCCTGCAAAACGATGCTTCTCCTGTTCTTTCTACGGCACAAAGGACGTTGATCAAACTGGCAAAGATTCCCAGCCCTGGCTACACAAATGCTACCACACGGCATAGCCATAGAGAACACGGATACGAACGGGATTTAGATGCAAGCCACAGTAACATTTAAACCGAAACTCGCTCAGCCCACACCCGGGCCTTCCACAGCCAAAAAACAGTGCTGGCCTGTAGACGCTTCAGCAACTGCTGCCTCAGGCTGGGCACCCCGAATCACCTCAACACTACGGCCTGGTCTCCGATGGTGCCCTTCGGAGCTCATGGAAGAACTGCACAGAGACAGCTATGACCCAAGTGGCCAAGGTTTGCAGTGTAACCTCCACGGGTGGTGCTGCAACAGGTTCCCGCGAGGCAGAGGCAGCCTTGGCTCTGTGGAAGTGCATTTCATATTGACAGAGAAGGGCTTAAACGTGGCAACTGCGCCGTGGCCATGTGGCAGCACCCGCGATTCAAGAGCTGTGCTCAAGGTATTTTAGGCAACTATCCGGTAGCCAGAGCGACCGGAAAGACTCTGCGTCACCTATCTACATGCTCAAATGACCATGGCTTGCAGCCGGCATGACGCGTGCCCGTGATGTGGCATCACGGATGACACGCAGCTCTGAAAGCAGCTCGCGATGTAGTTCCTGCATGCTTGGGCCGGGGGCTGACTAACACCAGCACTACATTGCCGTCTGCCATGTGCGCGTGTCTATGTGCATGTCGTGCGTATATATGTGTGTGTGTGTGTTTCCTTTATTGTGAAAGAAATCGAGGGCGGCTGTGAAGGCTTTGGCCTCCTGCACCTCTGTGTCAGCAGTTTGTTGCCACTAGCACCACCCACCCCCCCCCCCCCCCCTGAGCCCTGCTCCCTAGGTCCATCCTGGGAGTGCAGCTTCTCGGAGACAGTGTTCACATGGTTGACAAGCAGAGGGATGTCATGGGACGGCCAAGGCTGATCCTCGAAGAGTCAGGAAAGGCAAGGACCAGGGCCTGCTAGGGCTTTCTGGCCGCTGAGATGGGTGAGGATGCCCTGCAGGTTTTGGGAAACAATGTTTCTGCCTCCATAAAGTGCTGTTGGCTGGCTAGGAGGTTCTGAGGGCCCGTGAAAACAAAGTCCTTCTATGCAGCATGACCACGACTTGTGGAACAGCATGGGGGCATGTGGGTCGGCAGGCCTCGCCCAACCATCTCATTCATTACCGGTGAAGTGGCAAGCGCAATTGGCTCAGCGTCTCTTGTCGCATTATCCACTTGCTCCTTCACGGCCGCATGTAACTCCCTACATCCCTGCATTTCTGGAGCGAGGGATGCTACTGTCCGGGTTGCGTGGCCTCGGCCGTTCACGCGCCAAGTCAAAGCCGAACTATACTACTAGTACCTTGACTTGTCTGCATACTGTCTGGGAAATAGCAGTGCAGCTCAGCGGCTGTACCAGTCTCTCCCGAAAAGAAAAGGACTGCGCCGACCCGGCGCCCGAAGCTGCCATGCTCCTTTTCCAGAAGCCGTTAGGGTTGGCTCTAAAGGACTATCCACACATTCTATTGTTCTGCAAAGTGTAAATCCGTACATGCTGCCGTGGACACAATAAACCTTTCGTGCCTGTGTCAATGCTTCTTCTGTGCTCAGTCATGTTCAGCTGCATCGTGCAGACCGGTAAAGTATGCCTAGACTGGAAGCCGCCCGGATCAAGATGCACGCTGGGCACTTGGTGCGGCACCTTGAGTTGGAGGGTGTCGCACATCATGGAGATGCCCCCACTAGGGCCTCGCAGCTCCCACGGCGAAGTCAGCAAAAGGTCATCGCCAGTCTTCTCTCTGAAACTCGGTACATGTAGCCTCGCCCCAACTTAAAAGACGATACTCCCGACTCCCGATCTGCGAAGCTGGGGTATTGCAATCATTTGCTGGCCTCTGTCGTGCTCCGAAAAAGCCAGCGCCGTGTCGAAGCCGGCGTCTTTGAAGAAGTGCAGGCGCCGTTTCTTGGGTGAGGTGCAGGCGGCTACAGAAGCTAGGCTCGCCAGAGCCAGTAGGATGCGAATTAGCACAAGCACTAACCTGCCAATCAAGGAAACTCCCAATGAGCTAGCTGTAGGCAGCTGCTTGCGGACTTCTGCAAACAGGACTCAAGGTTCTGGCATTCGATGCACCATCGTCTCTTTGTCTTAGCAAGCCTTCAACCTGTTCCAGCAAGAGAATCCCGACACTCCCTGAATGGGATGGCATGGAATCTACCACTCGTTCCAAATTCATTACAGCCGGTGCTATACCGCTGAACTCCAGTAAACCTCTGGGGTCGTCCCAGCCCAGCGGCGAATCGAAGCATATCCTGCAGTGGCTGGGCGCGGTGTGCGTTGGAGCTCATTTCTCGTCGTGAGTCGGATGCAAGCAGTTTGTAGCCTTTGGCTTATGGGCAATGAGCGCATGTGTGCAGTGTGCAGCTGGTTTGCAACTCCCTGGTGGCGGTGTGGATGAGTGCCTGATTCGATGGAAAACATGCTATATGCGGTGCAGGCGGCTCCTTCTCACAAAAGTCTCGGCTGTTGTCACACAACCGGCTGAGAGAGTTGGGTGAGCCTATGTGCGGATTCATTAGAGGCTGGGATAAGCAGCTCCCGACGCTGAGTTCGTCTCTTCCAGCCGTTGCGAAGTTCCACTGCTTCTGCCTCTGTAAGGTGCAAAACTGTCGACTACGTTCCTCAAAACTGGACCCGGCCGGTTGCCCGACGTCCTCCATGCGGAGCACGAAGCCCGCCCTGGCCTCTCAAAGGAGCTGAGAATTTCTTGTCTGCAGAAGAAGGGGTTTGGGGTATGGAGGTAACACCAAACTCTAGCAAAATTCGGTCGAGATCGGAACACATGCTCCCACCACACTTGATCGTACTGCACAGCGCGAATGACTCAACTGGGGGATTGTAGACCCAATACAGATTCGTATGGGAAGCCGTTCACATTTTGCGGTTTCTGGTCAACCGCTCTCAGCCAACAATAGGACTTCGCTGCTTACTCGTGCTTTGCACAGGCGGAGGCCTTGATCGCAAGGCCCAGAGTCATGGATTCAGCTTTCGAGTAGGTTGACACCTGGTGGCTGTGGCAGTCACAATAAGTAGAATCAGACTTGGGGATGAAGGTCCGGGCGGGGCTCGATCGTGAGCGTCCAGCTTCTGGTCCGAAGCAAGATCCGCACGACAAGACAAAAAGCACACCAGAACTTGTAGCCGTGGGTCCATCGCCGCGATAAGCACGTTGAGTATCGGAACCACTGAGACCCACCTGCAAGTGTCAAGGGAAGCCTTCAGCCCTATTGGGCTCTGTAGTTGTGTTAGCAGCAGCAGAAGTCTCAGAGAGTTGCCACACTTTTGGCTTTGGCCCAGTGGCAAAGCACCCAAGTAGACGATGCGAACGACCGTGTCGAAGGCTTCTGAGGACTCATAGTATGTCAAGTCCTGGGTACGAAAGCTTGGGTCTGTGAAATTCCGCAGGATAACTTGTTCTTGTTGGTCTACTTGCCGCAGAACTGTCTTGTGCATGATCACCTCGCCCGTGTCAAACACTCAGGATAGTATGTACCCACAAGCATCTGCTTCACCACGAACCCCAGCAGCTGTGATGCAAACAAGGTGGCTGTGTCTGTGCCGACGCCGAGGACCTCAGCCGCAGGCATCATCAACACAACCACGTACGACAAAATCCTTGCCGAAACCCACCTGGACTCCTGCGGGTCCAGACCCCTCCAATATCTGAGCGACAATGTCACATGGCTAGACAGCCTCCTGTATGCCTGTGCTTCGGCAGAGAAAAAGGCCCGGGCGTGTGCGAACAAGTTGTAAGCACTGGAGAAGCCGTTCTGCGGCCTCGCAGAAGCCAGGCAAGGCTCGAAAATGCTCGAAACATGTTCTTGGTTCTTAACATCTTGGCACAGTCCGGCACTCAACCATGCTTTGCGATATTGGAACCCCATTCAAGTAGCAATACTCTCTGTGTCGGCGCAACATCGACAGCCCTGGTCCGCACATGAGATGATGAGGAACAGGGCCCTGTCCAAACTTGCTACAGTAGTGGACAGTGGCATCACAGCTCGACGGGCCTGGTCTCATCGTCCTGAAGCTTGTGCAGTGATGCACCTGCATAGTCTGCGAAAGTGGTCCTGTCCCTCGTGGCTGCACTAAAGGTTGGTCTTGCTGCCTAGGGCTTTTTCGCAGCTAGGAATGTTTTTTCAGGTTGGCGTGTGGTGGCGGCGACAGCTGCGAGATCGGATCTCAGTGTAGGCATCACTCACCAAATTCAGCTTGGCACCCACAGCGATGAGCCAGAGCCCCAGGCCCATCATGAAGCGCAGTGCATCCTGTCGCAAGTGTGGGTCAGTTGAGCAGAATTCTTTTGTGCTAAATTCACTCATCCTGGCAACTAGAGTTATGATGTGAACATCCGGTGGGTTCGGGTAGGCGCTTCTGAGGTCGTCGCAGTTTTCTGATCACCAGGAAGCGTCGGTTCTTGAAGTGCAGCAATCATGGCAGAACAGTCCTCCATCATAGCCTTTCCCAGTAAAACGACAGCCGCCATCTTTCCATGAAGCCTTGGAGCCGGGATTACGAGCCCTGAGACAGTGCTGTCCCCTTCGTGCCCTATGTAATTTCAACGCTTGCCGACAAGCCCAGCATGGCACACTGGAGGCCACGCAAAGGAAACAGAAGGACAACTAATCGCTCAGGTTTGCCCGGGTTGGCGACCTGCTAGCTAATTCAGAACATGATGCTCTTCGGACTCTTCGGACTGCTCGAATCCTTCGGTCCCTCTGGGCTCTTTCTGTTTTCCATTTCGATAGCTGCTGTCCGGATCTACGAAGCCAAGGCCTCCGAAATATGCCTTCAGCTTACCCCCAAGCACAGGCGGCCCGGAAGCTTGAAAAGCTCGGCCATCTGGATCCTGGGCTGAGTAGGAGCCAAGCGCGAAGCATGGCATCTCCAGGTGACGACTGCGGGCTGCAAGGTAGGCGCGAGAGCACTGCAGCTGTTTTGCTTGGTGCCAAACTTACAAAATCCCGTCCCCTGCCCTTATTGGTTCAGACAATCAGGCTTCTATACAGAGGTTTCCCAAGGCCAGGCGAGACGCCACTGGAGGAAGGCAACGCTCGCCGACAGAACCCGAGGTGACGCATGGTCTCCTTCCAAGCATCTTGCATCTGAGCCTTGCCAGGACATCAACCATGGCTTTTGCCTCTAAACATGCAGGTTTGCGCAGACTCGGCTCAGCATCCAGCTATGTACTTAAGGCATTCCGAGGAAGCTGGGACATTGCAGGCCTGTTCTGTGGAGGACCCAACCCCCGCCAAACCTGCTTATCACTCGGTGAAAGTGGTATCACAACCGTCAATTTCCAGTCCAGCGGCTGCTATAGAAGCAGTTCACCACCATGGTCTCGATCAAGAGTCTTAGTAGCAGGGGCTTTTCCATGCCAAGTCGCCCCTCAGAGTGAACCATGTTGCTCTTTGTACTGAGTGTGGCTTCTTTGGGGCTAGCTCCTGATCAATTGCATTAACGAAAGGCTTTGGACCTTGAGTGTCGCGAACCTTTGGACAGGCCGGCGGTCCAATGTGCGGCGCGACTTGGGATCTGGCTTTGTGGGAGAAGGCATCAGTCGTCTGTATTTCAGGCAATCTGCCGACTTTCGTTGAGGAGCAGGGAGGGCGTGCTGTGTCTGGGGTTCATGACAACGGATGAGCCCCAGTCCATGCATGCGAAATCATGCGACGAGCAACAGAGAGAGGAGGCAGCAAACCAGCCGCAGCTGCACAAAGAATTGACAAAGACTCCGTGGCACCTGCAGGGATTCGATGTCTACTGGTCGTGGAGTGCCAGGAGTCCGCTGGCACGAAGCTTTCGGCTTGTTGGCGAGTGGATCAACAATTTCATGAACATTACGTCATTACGGGACACCCCACTCGCCAAATGGGGCCTAATGTCATCTCATTGCATGTAGCACTTCTGAAGATCCGGAGAAGCGACTAGGACTACATGATGAGTGTTCAATGTAAGCTGCGGCATGTTCTGCACGGTGGACGAAGCACCGCAATGATTGCACACGACCAGACATGTATACTGCGAAGCAAGCTAAGCCTTGAGCCGGCAAAGCTTGAAGTCCTCGGCTAGGGAGCAGAAGAGTGTGTTGGGAGAAATGAATCTGATAGCAAGGGTTCGTTGGTTAAGTCTGCGCGGATGGATGCCCCACAAGCCCTCCACACGCAGCCACTCCCTGCCACAAAAGTCCGAGCACATTTTCCACCAGAAAGGATGTAGTCACGCTTGTGGTAGCGCTTCAGCAAGATCAAGCACCCATTCCCGCAATTGCCTCACATGCCTTTTGCTGCCAAAGGGCCAGTGAAGTGCACCGCTGCGTGCAAGCCTCTCGGTCGCATGGTTTGTGTCTCGAAAAGCTTCATGCATTATCGGCTGACAGTAGCAAGGGCAGTATGGTGCTGAGTCGCTGCATGCATGAGGATGACTCAACACTCAGTGTCTGCCGTGGTTGACTGCCAAGGCATCGCCAATTTAAGTTCGCATGTGAACAATGGTGTAGATGCATCCTGCCGACGCATTTGGATGATAACCGCTCTACCCACGCGCATGCCAAACTAATTGAACTACTGCGTACAGTGTGAGGCAGCGCACTTTGTCAAAGCAACAAATTCAGGGATCCCCACCTCCCACGTGGCGATGTAGCAACCGTGCGCCAGCTGAATGGCAGTTATCCTGAAGGATTCTGGGATTGAAGCTAGACTAAACAAGCGTTCCAGGCTACACCTGCATGCGTATCTGGCGTGGAGTGACATTGTCCCATATGCATGTGCATCTTCGAGATGTACATTCCCAAACCCTGCCACAAACTTCATTCGCTTGCAGGGTGGGTTGCGTTCCCCAGAGAGCGCAGGCGCAAAGGCGCAGCCAAAGAGACAAATCGCCGGACATACCTTAGATGCTGGGCCCTAGGCCCTAGGCATGTCAGCATTTAGCGATGGGTTTTTTTAGCGGCTGTGCCGGCCGGAGTCGGCTGGAGACGTCTGCCCACCAACCAACTTCGATGCTTGCCGCAGCCGAGCTGCTGACGACAAGGTAAGAGATGAGACAGGTGATCTGCTGCACGGAAACCTGACTTCGCAGTGCCCCGTCTGGGCTCGCTTTTCAGTGAACATGGCCCTTGGCCCGAGGTTGTCTTCTCATTGACTCAGGGTCTCGACTTGATCTTGAGACAAAACTTGGAGGCGGAATGCTACGCTTCAAGGACTGCTTTGAACATGGCTGCTTGCCCTTGCTCTCAATTGCTGTATGCAGCCCGGCACACGGCTATGAGCCGCCTTCGTCCAAACTGGTGCCACTTGAGGTTGACGGTCTCCTGGAGTATGGCAAGTCTATCCAGCTTCTATGCTGCGAATGTGGCGTGCAGGACCGAACCTTGAATCACGAGAGGGCCACTTCAGACAGCTGGTGATCGCGGAGGAAGGGGGCTAAAATCCTCGAGTTAAATAAGGGGCAAGCTCAAAGACCAAGGCACCGCGATGACAGGGTGCCGAAAAACCTGCGACGAAGCATTCCGGCTATTCAAAGGTTGTCTTCACACGCGTCCAGGGGTGAGTGGTGCCGATGCTGTCTCTGGGTTTTTTGATATTACTGGCATGAGCAAGACCATGGCAGAGTGGTGGCTGCTGCACTAACACAAGCTCTTCACGGGTGGAAGTTGATCTGTGTCATCGCGGCCAACTTGATGCCAGGCGTCCCGCCACAAGATGTCATGAGGCCAACGACAATCCAACCGAGGCTGCGGAGCGTTACTCACTACATGCCCTCAAAAGCATATTTTGCCCCTGCTCTACGCCTTCGTTCAGAAGGAGCTCAACACCGCGCCTCGATGTGAGTCTCAGGCAGTCGCTCAACTAAGGTCCCCAAAGGGCCTGCAAACACCTCAGGATCGGACTGCAGAACCCCGAGGACAGAGAAGCAACAAGGCATTTTGTAACTCCCATTGTGCGAAGCCTCTGGTCTGA
This sequence comes from Symbiodinium necroappetens, assembly GCA_905231915.1. Lineage (NCBI taxonomy): Eukaryota > Dinophyceae > Suessiales > Symbiodiniaceae > Symbiodinium > Symbiodinium necroappetens. The sequence goes on from CAJNJA010005490.1 coordinate 10,164, forward strand.
CCGGAAGAATCCCGGCATCTTCTGCACCCGACTTGCTCACAAAATCCATGAAGCTAGACCAGGCCAAGCGGCATGCTCCAACTCCTCCTGGAATTTTGAAAGACTGGAACACACTAGAACAGAATGACCGGCTTTAGCTCTTTTCCAGCCTGAAATGTCTAATGCCGTCCGTGCATGGCCCTACCCTTGATGTATCCCAGCTGTGAATGAAGGTGGCTCGTATAGGCGCACTTGCAGCAAAGACGCAGGGTTGCCGTAGATGTACTGCACCTTGGTTGCAACCACACCACTCGGTTTCAGAGCTCGAGAAAACAAGCCTCCTTTCCTGCAGCCATTCTGTCTCAATCACACACCCTCGAACATCGACAATGACGATGTGCAAGGCACCCAGAGGTTGACTCGTCGCAAGCCGTCCGTGGTCCTGCACATGAGGTGGATGGTCGTGGTGAGTCATTCGAAGTCGGAAGTTGCACCATCACTCATATCCCAGGGAACATGGAGACATCGAGAGATAGAAACAAGCAAGCACCAAAAAGCACCGAAGTTGCGAAAGGCAGCCGAGGGGCTCCCGGCTCACCCACATGTGGCCATCCAGCAGCGGCTCCAGTAGATGCGGGGCAAACCTTGCAGGAGTTTCGTCTCGGGAGTACGGGCCTCCGTCTTGCAAAAGAGGACGATTTGAAATGCTGGGTGCGATGCAGGTGATGACATCAGCTGCTCTGGACGGCTGCTGTCCGCGTGTCAACCCCGAAGCGTAAACAAAAGGCAAGCTGCTCTACCAGAGCATCGAGAATCGCAGGGCACCGTTTCCAGAGGTCGTCGACGCCATAGTAGAAACACTGCCTTGCAAGCGAGAGCTTCGATCAAGAGATAGCCCAACCAAGTATCGAAAACCCACAGGCTGCAGCTGTCAGCTAGATTGTCCTTAAACTTCGTTTAGGCAGGGTTTCGGATCAACCCGGCCCATGATCTCGACTGACTGGTTGGAAATCTCTCGCGGATCTCTGAGTGCCGAGCCGGTCTGCACGGATCGTGAGAATGTCGCTGAGAAGAATTTCAAGCACCTAACAAGAAAGCCGCGCACTCGGCTTCCTTCTGGAATCCGGAACAAGGGCCGACCAGGGCCAGGGTGCACGCCTCGAGGTGCATGTCTCGCAGCGCCCAAAGAAGTGGTGACAGCTGTCGTCGCCCAACTCCGACTTGGAGAGCACCTAAGATGCTTGGCGTAGACAAGAACTTCCCTCCGCAAAAGTACTGGCACGCTTGCTTCCACCAGTGAGGTAGCTCCATGGAAACGAAAATCCGAGAAAAGACAAGGAAACGTCTCCCACTTAAAGCATGCCACTGGCCGCGCGTTCGCCGCGTGGCGCCTTGCTGAGAGCTTCCTGTCCCACGTGACACGTCTTAACATATTTGCAACATTGGCAGGAGCTCATATTCAAGAGCACAGGGCCCTCTGCGATCCAGGTTTCGTTACTTGTGGGCCAATGCGTTCCATTTGCCTCCTTTCAAGCGAAGCTACATTCCTCGCTCCGGGGCTGGCCGACTGTCCAAAATGTTGCTGCTGTGGACTTATGATGTCTCCCAGTCTTCAGCCACAAAGCCCAAACCCCGAAACCCAAGACCTGCGGTGCCTTGACTTTTTTGGTGGAACCTTGTAGCAGCGCACTGCAAAGGCTGGTCCGCGAGCTATCGATGGCCTTGCGGGCTTGGGATACTCTCCACATGCACTGTCAATACGGCATGTGATTTCGCAGCTCGCCTCCTTGAATACATGCGTTGCGATTGCCTTCTCTTCGTTTCATGTTGCAGCTTCATACCTCTACACTTTGGGATCTGGAAAGGCTTCCATGGAATCTGGAGATGAAAACTGGTTTCGCTATGAGATCCTTGGATGCCCATCTTGAGGCTTCGAGCCATGCCGCTGAAGAATCTTTAGCCAGGCAGCTGTAGCCTGGTTTGAAAAGTCAGTGTTTCGGGTGTGAAAGCACTCGTTGTTGTTGTCAGCATGCATCGGAGGCAAGGGGTTCGAGATATAGATCAAGACGGCAAGAAATGAGGAAAGGGATCGATCTCCAGCAAAGCCATAGCCTAGCTACATATACATATACATACATACATACATACATACATACATACCTACATACCTACCTACATACCTACATACCTACGTACATACGTACATACGTAC
>CAJNJA010005492.1:0-17672 GCA_905231915.1 Symbiodinium necroappetens
AAATGATAAGAGGGTTTAGGCTTTAGACGGTAGCCATCAAAAAATGATAGGCACCAAGAGAAAATTTGGATGGAGGGCTTAGGATTTTTTAGGGTGTTTATCAAACTTTTTTAAGATGCTTATCAAATTTTGTAGATGCTTATCAATTCTTTTTGATGCCTATGCCGTTTAGGGTTTAGGGGGCTAGGGTTTAGGGTTTAGGGTGGCAAGTTGTTATAGCAAAAGTTGCCTAGTTACGAGTTTCGATAACTTGGAGCCGTATCTGTACTTAGACCCCAATTACACGCAGGATGCTAACTAACGGGTTTGATGACATCCAGACACTCGCAAACCCCGCCAAAAAAAACAAAATAATAATAATAATAACAATAATAATAATAAATAGAAATCAGAATGAGGCTCCTTAGGGCTTGTGTGCCCTAACATTAAACCTAAACCCTAAACCCTAAATCCCCTAAACCCTTACTCCCTCCATGCTTGAAGGTGCTTACTTGATTGTTTCCTTCCAGACAGCGGAGCCTCCATGCGCAGACATTTGGGGGAAGTACCCGGTATTCAGGGAAAAAAACGTAACACGCCCCTAAATCATTCCAAAAAGCCCGGTATGCTCCGCACCCAGCAGGTCACTCATTCAACACCTTTTCCTGCAAATACGATGACGAAGAATATGACGATTACTATCACTATCGATTACTATTACTATTACTATTTAGAGGGAGTGGCAGGATGTGGCCATCCGGCTGCAAGCACCCGTAAACCCTAAACCCAAACCCCTAACCCTAAACCCTGAACCCTAAACCCTAAACCTCGGAGTTGAGCGATGAAGGCCAAAGCTCCGGCTACACACCCTCCCCGGACGAGGAGGGTAGGTAGAGTTTAGGGTTTAGGGGTTAGGGGTTAGGGTTTAGGGTTTAGGGTTTAGGGTTTGGGGGTTTAGGGTGGGGGTTTGGGGGTTTATGGTTTCCAAAAACAGACCCTGCGAGACTGTTCCTTCAACCAAAGGAATACGAATAAACTGGCCCTCTCTGGGTAGCCCCGAAACTCTCCCAAGCGGATACAGAGACTGAGACACCGTAGAGAGCCTGGTCCGGAAGGCTCCAAAACGCAGGGCTCCGTTTTGGGGGTTGGGGGTTTAGGGTTTAGGGGGTTAGGGGGTCCTGAAAGTCCGCACCCTGAATAGCCATACACTCCCTCCTTGGCAGAAACTCTCCTGTGCGTTAGAAGGACTTTTGGTTGAGGGGGACTTAAGTTTTAGGGCCCCTATTCTTTAAAACCTAAACCCTAAACCCTAACTTAGCGTAGGGTCTAGGGGCACGAGCCAAGGCACACGTCCGGAAGCCAAACACTGTAGATCGCTCCGCCAAAGGTCGAATCCAGAGTCTTCTCGGCTTCAACGAAGGCCTGGGTCCTGCTCGGGGCACTTGTGTAAGCCTTCAGGGCCTTTAGCCTTTAGGGCCTTTAGGGTTTAGGGGTTTTTAGGGGCATTTTAGGGGTTTTTAAGGGGTTTGGGGTTTAGGGCTCATCAAACCACGACCAACAGAAGTGTGGGATGCGTGCAAAGTCACCGTATGCCGTCAGAGAGGTCTCCCGTGACTGTTCCAGAAGTCGGCGCCATCAGGATCACGTTTCCTTTGTTGCGCGTAAACCTGTGCTCTTCGCGCCAGCCCGTCACGGCTAGACCCTGCTGGCGAGGTGCGCTTGTCTGCAGTCCAGACGAAGTTCATGTTGCCACCACACATCGCTTGCGACACTTCTGTGAGAGTGGTAACCATTGGGGCCAGCATCAGAAAGAAGACCATGAAGGTGCCGCCTGGAATCCTCAGCGAGACTACGGCGGCGAAGAGCAGAGCACTGACAGACTGGGACTCCAGTGATGTAGAGATCGCTGAGTCATGTTGGGTCACCGCCACATAAGCCACGGACGGCTTTGGGCAAACTTGCAGGCAAGGCACAAGCAACTGCTGATAAGCGACTTCACATCCGCACCTTGCTGCTTTGCATTAGCACGTCTGACCGAAGAACTTTCCAGGCAATCTTGTCACAACAGAACCCTAAACCCTAAGCCCCGAACCCTAAACCCTAAACCCTGAACCCTAAACCCTAAACCAACCGACAAGTTCCTAACCACGAGGACGAGGCGCCTCGGAATCGAGGGAAAGACTTCATAGGCAGAGGGTCCATGCAATTCACCTGTCGGGGCTGCCCGCAGCCATCTACATTCATCGCTGCAGATACGGCATGCTTTCAGATGTTCCATATTCCTGCAGTGTCGCCCTCTGACTTTTCATTTCCGGATCTCATTGTACCGTGAACATGCTGAAGAGCGGAACCAAAAGAGCCGACGAACAAGCACACTGCTTACACGTGAGGCTGAGGTCGTTGTTCCACAAGAATGGCTAGGAACTCATCATTTTGAGTCAGGTCACAGGTTGGGATCACGGAAACGTCCACCCTAAGCCTCGATCTTGCACCCTGGTTTTGAGCATGCAGCTTTGGTAACCGACACCATCCCACTAGCCCCTTCAGTCAACTTGTCGACTGTGAACCCTGAAAGCACTGCTGCCGTGAACAGCCCTAAACTCCAACCCGAAACCCTAAACCCAAAAACACCCCAAACCCTAAACCCTAAACCCTTCAGCCAAGGGTACCAGGTGGCGACCGGGAGTCGTAGCGAGCGCATCGAACAGCAAGTCCTCAGCTCGCGCCCCTGCTTGAAAGCCAAAAGCGCCATTCAGGCTAAGGGTTTAGGGTTTTGGGTTTAGGGTTTAGGCTTAAGGGGTTTAGCGCTAGGGTTAAGGGTTTAGGGTTTAGGGTTTAGGGTTTAGGATGGTTTAAGGTTCGGGGAGTGTGGGGGAGTGTGACGCTTAGGGCTTGAGGTGTTGCTGAATGCGCTCAACCGTTGGAGACGCGGTTCGAATCCCCGCCGCTGCGCGAGTCACATTGATGTGAGGCAACTAAAGATGCACCAGGACAGCCGTTAAACTTTAAACCCGAAACCCCTAAACCCCTAAACCCTCTAAAACCCTAAACCCTAAACCCCTCAACCCTAAACCCCGAAACCCCTGAACCCCAAACCGTCTCTTGCTTTCAGACAGCCATGGCTTCTGCTCCACGGGCAACGTTAAAACTCGCTAAACAGGTTGATTTGAAAAGAGGCCCAAGTTTTGAAAGGACTGGACATATTAATTACAACAAGTAGGGTTTAGGGTTTAGGGGTTTAGGGTTTAGGGTTTAGGGTTTAGGGTGTAGGGCTTAGGGTTATCATCAGCATCATCATGGACAAGATCAACATCAGCATGCAGCATGGACAACAACATCAACATCAGCATCATCGTCAGCATGATGCCTTCACCGTCATGACCATCATCATCAGCAGCAACAACAACATCATCATCACCCACATCGGATCTCTACGATCACCACCGCCATGGACATCATCATAATCATCTCTATCATCTTCTTCATCATCTAAACCCTAAACCCTAAACCCCTAAACCCCTAAACCCCTAAACCCTAATTCTCGCCAAGACACTGGCCTCTGTGTTGCAGACTGAGTCCCAACAAGCGCACTCTTTTTCACCTGATGAGAGCGCCAATCGGGTGTGCAAAACGTTAGCCGAACACTCAGACTCACCCATGCTCGCGACATGGAGGAGCCCACAGATAAACTGGAAAAGGATGATGTTCAAAAGCCGGATGCCATAGGAGCCCACATGAGCTTGCTCATCTGCAGTCTCCGGCTAGCCTCTGGCCTGGTGGAGGGGTGGTGGCGGAGAAGCTTGAGACGAAGCAACACGTGAGGCCCGCACATCTGTTCACTGCAGCTCGGTGCACTCCTGTGCGACGTGCGGGCTAGAATAGCCCAAACATTCTCGCCAAGACACTGGCCTCTGTGTTGCAGACTGAGTCCCAACAAGCGCACTCTTTTTCACCTGATGAGAGCGCCAATCGGGTGTGCAAAACGTTAGCCGAACACTCAGACTCACCCATGCTCGCGACATGGAGGAGCCCACAGATAAACTGGAAAGGATGATGTTCAAAAGCCGGATGCCATAGGAGCCCACATGAGCTTGCTCATCTGCAGTCTCCGGCTAGCCTCTGGCCTCCCCACCCCACCTCAGTGGCTGCTGGCGCCCAACATGAGCACGATGAGGAGGTCGACAGGGCGGGTTTGGGCGGGAGTCGGTGCCGGAGGTGGAGACACTGGAGGCCCAGCCGTAAACAAAGGAGGCGGGGGAGCTGGAGGAGTACCAGGCCCCCACCCCAGTTGGACGTACAAGAAGTCCACCAGCTGCTGCTCTGCATCGGCAGCTGCCAACATTGCTTGCCCACCCACTTCTTTGATGAGGGTCGCAATCAGACCGACGAGAGCTCTGCAAAGGAAGCGGATCATTAGTGCCACGATGAGAGAGGCGACCTTTGGAAACAAAAGGATCAGCACCAGCAGAACCACGGTCCTATATTTCAATCTTGGGATCCAGCTTGGCAGGCTCGGCAACCGCCACCAGCGCAACTCCGGCTGCAAAGTGGCCCCTCCCTGATGTACTGGGCGAGGACAGACAGGAGGAGGATGACGAGAAAGCCCGGCTCCAACTCCACGTCCACTCCATTCTTGAAGGGACTGCACTACTCTGGCCAAAGTCGCCGTGATCCGGCGGCGCGGGTCTCCTGCTCGCCACCGTGCCGCGCTGGCTCGGCTGCTAGGGTTCTCGAGGAGTTCAGCTGCCGAGAGCCCGCCTTCCACCGCGTCCGCACCAAGTTCTCTAGCTGCACTTTGGGCGGCGACCATCACTGATTCCGCCGCGGCTGCAGCGGCCTGCTCACTGGCAGGGTTGGCATCGGCCGGCCGAGGTGTGCCGCGTCCCAAACCGGGACCGCCTGCATCCTTGACCCGGTGGGGCACATGCAGACGTGAGAGACGTAAGGTCGCCCGTTTAGGGGCGGCAGTTACCTCTGCTTCCATCCAGCAAAGTCCCAGCAGACGTAGTAGAGTGTACGTGCAATACAGAACCAAAAAGGGTGCTGTTTGAATACGCTCCACGGCCCTTTTACGTGAAATACGGATCCAAAAAGGGTGCTGTTTGAATACGCTCCGTGGCCCTTATACATGAAATACAGATCCAAAAAGGGTGCTGTTTGAATACGCTCAGTGGCCCTTTTATGTGAAAGATGAGAATCCCAAGAAACTAAGGAGCTTAGGCAGCCAAGGTGGCTACATAAGCAACTGGGTCAAAGCCCGTGGCGGAGGATGGTTCAACAGTTCGACAAGCTCAAAGGTGCTACGCATGACCTCCGTCGCTCTGGCAGGTGCCTTTGCAAGGGCATGCACTCCCAGAGCCTCCTGAAGATAATGTTTCAAAGTCTCCGGTCGCCGCCATCGCCCCGCAAATTGGAGCAAGCCTAAGTTCTGCTTGGTTTTGAAATGGTGGCAAGCGCCACCACCCCGCAATGAACCAAGGGTAAACCCGCACTCGGTCAGTAACAACAGCTTGAGCGCATCGCTGACCAGCTGAGACCACCGACGCCTGGCCACTCTCATCACTCTGTCTCGTGGCCTGCGACCTTGGACCCACCACTGCAACCACCGAATCAGGCTTTCATCCTCAACGATAACGAATTGTTGCGCCCAAACACGCCGGGTCTTCACCTGCTTGATCGAAATCACTAGGCCCACACCCTCAGCTAGCTCGGGAGCCTCAGGAAAATGAAGGTCTTTCACTTGGAGAGCATCGATTTCACCTGGCCGCATCATCCCCACAAACCCCAACCAGCATCCTATAACACAGCTCCACCATTGTGCCCGCTCTAGGCCCGAAGACTCGTTTCCCAGGCCCAAACACGTAACCAGTAGACATCGCAACACATAGAAAGTCATTGGCACTCGAGGTTTGATAGGTTGTAGCAGCCGCCATGCCCGCAAAGCTGACCATGTGGACTTCAACAATGCTCCTGATATCTTGAAAGATCTTTGCACACTCAAAACCCCCAAAGTGGCCCAATAAAGTTTTTCTCCTTGTTGATGCAATAGGTCCACTGCCCTTTCCAACCATTTGTCCACCGTCCTGGGTTCACTGCGCCGACTAAGTTGCCCGCCCAATGAAGCCGCCACCCCTAGTATCCAAACACCAGCTTCCACGAGGTGGCGCCGGTACTCGGGGGTGAGGGTGACATCACGCAGTTTCGCCGCCCGTCCTCCAGGTTTTGAGGCCATGGGCTAGACGGCGTGCAAACTCCCAAGGATACACAGTATTGGGCGGGGCCCTTGATCCCGGTTGTGCTGCTTTGGCGGTAATGGCACGAGTTTTCACCTGCTCAACGGCTGTGCTCCACGGGGCATTGGTCAAGAGGCGAATGGGCTTAGAGAGGGTCGGCACATCGTTGGAGCTTCGACGGCAGCCACCAAGATTGCATGTTAGGGTCCGCACACACTCAAGTCGGCAGAACAACTCAGTCTCTCTGAGGGTCCAGGCCCGGCTTGCACGAGGGTGCTCGATGAAGAAGTAGCCACCTGCTTCAGTGATCTTCTCAGCAAGAGTCAGGGCGACTTCCCACCACAAATTTCCCAACACCACCTCGGAAACGAGCTCGCTCCCGGCTGGCCCCCGCAGAGGGCCTCCTTTGTCGAGATTGCGTAGAGGACTAAAACTCTGGTACGGAGGTCTCAACCACAACCACTGCACCTGCGCCAGCACCGTTCCCGCGACAAACTCAGGTAGCAGCGGGGCTTCGTGTCTGCTGAAATCAGTTGGCTCTAACATCGAGAGTCCGGCCTCGCGGTGCGCAGCCGTGATTTGACTGCCACTCCCAAACACCTCCAAGCCCACAAACTCCCCTAGGCTCCGAGATTTAAGCCCCCACTTGGCCAGCCACCTAGGCACTGGCTTTGGCGAAGGCAAGGGTTTGAAGCGCGAGGGAAAATCGGCGACATTCGACTCGGTTTCCACCCAAAGGAGTGCTAGTACAACATCCGACATGACCAAGAAAGGCACCATGCCTCGCATGATCCCGTTGAGCCGGTACGAACTGCTCCGTCCTTTGGCAAGGGCACCCACGCAAACTCCACTGTCGTTGAAGCACACCTGCACCCTGCCTGTGGGGCACCACGAACTGCACAGCCGTGCCACCTCCCGACGAAGAGCCCAGAAACTCTTGCAAATTAATATGCGACGGAGCTAGTCGTCCGCCACTCCAGGACTTCCGACACGAGGCTCGCAAACTGCGAAGTTTCCTGAGGCTCTGGCATCCCGAAGTTGAAAGCATCACTCCGATCGAGGCGCACTGGGGCGCCCTTGATCTCGGATCGCCTCCACAACTCTTCTGCAAGCGCAGCGGGAACTTCGGCTCGCACACCCCCACCTGAAGTTGGGGTCGCATCGGTGGCGAGGAGGCTCGTCATGATCTCCCGCCTCATCTTCCACACTGCAAACGGGAGGTGAAGAGATATGCTACGCAGCTCATCGATCACATAGGCCGGGAGTCGCACCCAACGAGTCGCTGGCATTTCGGACACGTACTTGTAAATCCTATGCTGTAGGCAAAATAGCTCTCTCCGAAACTGACAGGCAAACGCTACAAAGCCCAAAACCTGCTGCAAGATCGCTGTCGTGGCCCAGCCTGAAGACACGATACAGCGTATCAGGGTCCAAACTTCACGACGAATGGCTAGCGGGGCTCCGACTCGGCCTCGAATACCATCTAGCTCGCCACCCCAGGCCTTAAAAGCAGTCTGCGCCCGAAAAGCTTTGTGTGTAGCGCGTTGCAATCCAGCCTCCTCGTACACAACCTCAGCCCGAGTGATGATCTCGATGTCCTCGTCGTCGACCTGAGCGGCAGGCGGTTCAAAGGTGCCATCCAAAGGGATGGGATCTGAGAGGGTCACCCGCTTCGTGACCAACAAGTCATCTAAGTAGACGCCCTGCCAAAGGTCGGATGCTGGCACAAAGTCCCCGTACACCAGTGTCTGCTGAGGGTCTAGCACTCCGTGTTTGCGCAAGATGGCCTCGTGACAGGCCTGAGCCACTGCGCACCCGTTGCGGTCCCCCATCCCCAAAACTCGAAAGCAGAGTCTATGATGACGACCTGGATCACCGCCGTGACGACGAACAACTCCCGGGTCTACTCGCCTCCCAACACCATTGAACCGAACCCAATTCTCTGGCAGCTTCAGCATGTAGTAGTAGTTCCTAAGGTCATCTCCCGAACCCCGCACATACTGGTTTGGCTTAAGCAGCATCCGAGTGAAGCACGAGGCATTAGGCAACCTCGCCCAATCGAGCCTAGGCATAGTAGCATTCTCTGGCCGACGATCATATATCAGACGATCTTCTGCGGAATTTTTAGCGACGCAAAAGAGGCCTCCCACCATCAGCCTCCCCGCCTGATCACGAGGAAGATCGTCTTCAGGAATGAGCATAGCCATGCTGGTGGCCAACAGTTTCTCCGCCACCTCTGCTTCTTCGGCCTGCGGCACACGGTGGCAAGCGACGACTACATCCTCCCACGCATGCTCGGGTAATCGCACTTGCGCCAAATCTGCAAACACCGCCTTCTGGTCCTCAGGAAGCCAATCAAGAGGATCAACCTTTCCAGCAGTCTCCGGGACCGCCAACCGCGCCGCAGACACGGCGAGGGCCGTGGTGGGCACCGTCGCTCCAGCCTGAATTGGAGCGGTGCCGTAGCATGCATCAACTGCTGTCTGGAGGCGGGACACGAGACTCTGCACTGCACCACGCTTGCCTTCACACTCTATTGTGCCTAAGGCTAACTCCAAACTAGCAAATTCCTCCACCTCGCCAAGCAGCCCGTCAGCAAACATCCGAGCGTCAGCTGAACTCCGATAGGCAACTCGCGGCTCGTAGCCACTACCACCCGGACGAGGGCAACCCAAAACCACAAAGTTTGACCAGGCCACAAACGTGTTTACGAAGGCCTTGGCCCACCATTGACAAGCCTTGCTGTCGCCCTCCACCGCCTTGACATTAAGGGCTTCCGGATATGGTAGCGCACACGGAAAAAGAGATATAGTATTGCCGGACCGTTCCAGCAAGGAACCTTGGGCGCTCTCGAACCATTGAACATAACTGAGAAATTTCGAATTTCTTCCCGCCAAAACCGGATGTCTAAGACACGATCCAGGCGAAACATGCAAGCTTCTGTCCGCGATCACTTCTTCGAAGAAGACGGGTCGTCGTCTTCTCCGTCGGCCACTCCGGAGCTCTGGGCTTCCCGCACCTTCTTCTTGAGCTTGTGCAGGGCGTCCACGTAGCCGCTGACGATCGTCATCTCCTCCTTGCTTCCAGCCCATTCCTTTCTCACGAGAGGATCTGGGAGTCCTGTCAGCAACCACGCCGTAGTCCAGTCCCCGCCCTGCAAGAAGACGGCCTGGGTCTTGGCCTTGAGGTTCTGCACGGTTTGCGCCGCTGCTGTATCGGCCTTGCCTGCTCTCAACAGCTCGTACACTGCAACGTCCATCATCGCACACCTCATCAGCCCTTTGAAGCGGCCCCAATTCTGCTTCTTCACGAAGTCCCGGAGGGTCCACGCTTGTCCCGGAACGATGCCCATCTCCTCGATGACCTCGCGCTCGAAGATCTCGCAAACCTTCTTCGGCCGCCTTTGGATCTGCTCGTGAAGCCGATGAAGGGTGGTCACCGCACGAAGGCCCTTGGTCTTCAGGCCGACGTCGTCGTCGTCCGAACTGTCTGAGCCGGAACCACCAAGCAGGTCGTTGGAAGACCTGGCCTTCCTGGATCGGCTGCTTTTCTCTTCGTCCTTGTCCAAGAGCAGCGTCATCATCACCATGGGGAGAAGGTTGGACGCATCCTCGCCGGCAGCCAAACTTTTCAGAACGGCTTCGCGCAACCCCTTCTTCTCGGTCTTGTCCTGGCGCTCCTTCTTCGGCTTGTCCCTCTTGGACCCTCGTCCCGGGGGAAGAAAGCCCGTTGCAAGTCGACCCTCGACCAGCTCGTCGTCTGTGTCGTCCTCGTCGTCGTCGTCGTCTGCGTCGTCCGGAACCTGGTAGAGCTCTTTGAGGCCCGCCAAGTGGCGAGGGAGAGAAGTCTTCTTGGGCTTGGCCTTTGTAGCTGTAGGAGCCTCCGCCTCGCTGCTCTCGAGGTCGGTGGCGGTCATCTTCTTCCAGGCAAGTTGGCATACTCCCAGCGCGGGAAGATCTTTGGTCTTCAATCCCGACCATTCTTCAGGCAGGCTAAGGACCACTGTTTCCTTGGGAACACGAACAAAGGCACTGGAGGATGAATCGCCAGAGGAGGCCGAGGCTTTCTGCTTCACGTTCTTCACTGCGTTCGCTTTCGTCGCCACAATCACATCATCACCAACTAGCTCAACGACCCAGCCGCAAATCGGCAAATCCGATCCATCAGATCGCAGGGTTAGGTAGACTACGTCTCCTACCTCACACATCGCTTAGAAGCTTGAGACGAAGCAACACGTGAGGCCCGCACATCTGTTCACTGCAGCTCGGTGCACTCCTGTGCGACGTGCGGGCTAGAATAGCCCAAACAACCCCTAAACCCCTAAACCTAAACCCCTAAACCCTAAACCCCTAAACCCTAAACCCTAAACCCTAAACCCAAGAGCAGAGATCGAGCCGACGCGGGCTCTTAAGGGACCTGGAGAGACGATGACCGAGGAGGAGGGCCACAAAAGGGCCTGGCTTTTGGAGTTTAGGGTTTAGGGCTTAGGGTTAAGGGTTTAAGGGTTTAAGGGCTTTGGGTAAGGTTTGAGGGTTTCAAGTCATGAGGGTTAAAGATCTAGGGTTTAGGCTCTAGGGTGGCCTAGTTCGCAGCCCGGCATCGTCAATATCCAGGATGATGCCCAAGGCAACTGCCTCAGACTGCCACTGCTCCCCCGATCAACTGTAAGCCAATGCCGCTGAACCCGAACCCAACCGAGCTGAGCCCAAGACGTTGAGGATCAGCTCCGTCACATTCACTGTGTACACCTCGCCGCTACAGGCAACCGAAGTCGGTGGTAAAAAAAAAAAGGGCCAAGAGCCTGAAGAACCTCGAAAGCGTCATCGAATCAGTCAGTGTGAAGGTCTGGGTGAACGCGAGGAAGGCTGGATGGGGTTGGGGCTTACGAAAGTAGGCAGGGTTTAGGGTTTAGGGTCCGAGAAGCCAGAAAGAATGTCCCGACGTAGATCAGCAGACAGGCCGCAAACAGCCTGACCGGGGAGTCTTCCAAGAGCAGCAAGTATTGGGAGGTAGGGTCCCTAAACCCTAAACCCTAAACCCTAAGGGGATCCTTGGGGACAGAGACCCCGTCAATAAGGTCCCTTAGTAAGAGAGCCAGAAGTAGTGTTAAGAAGCCTTTAAGGGGCTCCCAAATACTACCCTAGAGGTATTCAATGTCCACGGGTGCTAGGCCAGCAAGAAGATAAAAACCAACACCACCGAAGACAAGATCAACTGTCGTGGTTTGCAGACCGTCCCTGTACATGAAATGGTCCTGTATCCGTTCGGGTGACGATCAATATACAGCTTTCATTGGAAGGAGGGCACATGGAGCTCTCAAAGCCCAGGAATCGCTGAACCCTTCCCCCTGACCTGCCTGTACGCCAGGAGGAAGCTGCTGATGACTTTGCGACGGTACGGAATTGACAGGAACCTCCGCTGATGGTCCGGGGCTGAGGCGGTCGACCCAGAAGCACAGACTGTCAGCCACAGACCCAGCGACTCTAAGATCCCTTAGTTAAGGAATATACCTTAAAATATAACAGGAACCCTAATAAGATTTCCGGTACATTCCTTAATTAAGGGATATTGGAGTCTCTGGGGAACCAAGAGGGCATGGAGCAGCATGGAAGCTCTGGAACCCATCCGAAATCAACACTTATCTGTTTAGGGTTTAGGGGTCTAAGGGTTTAGGGGTTTAGGGTTTAGGGGTTTAGGGTTTAAGGTTTATGTTTCCCGCCAGAGCTCCTGTAGTGCGTAACGAGGGTGAAGGGATTCTCTCTGCTGATGATCTTGGTCGGTCCTCGGCTCAGGAGACGCTTGCGGGGCTAGGGCTGGGGGTGTAGAGTCTGCATCTGAACGCCCAACCCTAAACCCCAAACCCCAAATCCTAAACCCGATACCCCAAATTGCCAAAGCCGAAACCCCAAACCCGGAACCCTAAACCCCATACCCCAAACCCTAGAATCTAAAACCCGGAGCCCTAAACCCCATACCCGAAATCCTAAACCCAGACCCCATACCCCAAACCCTGAACCCCAAGAGCCAAACAGAAAAGGCGCCCCGAGGAAGCGCCATGATCCCGCGGTGCAGAGCCAGAGCATGGTTGATCTGACCAAACACGGTCTAGGGTTTAGGGTTGAGGGTCTAGGGTTTAGGGTTTTAGGGTTTAGGGGTTTGGAGGTTTAGGGTTTAGGGGTTTAGGGTTATGGGGTTTAGGGTTAAGGGTTTTGGGGTCTAGGGTTTAGGGTTTAGGGTTTTGGGGTTTATAGGGTTTAGGGTTTAGGGTTTGGGGTATGGGGTTTAAGGTTTAAGGGCTGAGTAAAACTGCTTCCACCCGCCCTTGCTGACCCAAAGCTTTGACTCTTCTTGGGGTTTTTTTTGAGCACCTTTTTCCGCCTCGCCAGTCCAGCTAAGCAAAAGTCACACTGTTGGGGTTTAGGGTTTAGGGCTTGAAAGCATGGTTGATCTGACCAAACACGGTTTGTTTGAAGTGCAACACACCCTAAACCCTAAACCCCAAACCCTAAACCCAAAACCCCAAACCCCAAAACCCTATAAACCCTAAACCCAAAACCCCAAACCCCAAACCCCAAACCCTATAAACCCTCAACCCCAAACCCTAAGACGGGTGGGCCCCGAACCGAAGTTCAACCCGGAGCTCCCTGAAGACCGCTGGGAGAAGAGGGCCATTGGGAGGCCCAGAGGGCTCGGAAGGAAGGCTGCATGCAAATTGTTTAGGGGCTTCTTTGGGTTTAGGGGTTTAGGAGTTTAGGGGTTTAGGAGTTTAGGGGTTTGGGAGGTTTAGGGGTTTAGGAGTTTAGGGGTTTGGGAGGTTTAGGGTTTAGGAGCTTAGGGGTTTTGAATGGCTTTCAGGGTTCGGGCTTGGCCTCCTTGGCAACCATCAGGTACCAGCATACCAAAGCAACCAGACCTCACAAGCTCTGCAGGGCAGACCGCAGAGGCTGCTAGATCATTTGGGGTTTAGGGTTTAGGGTCTAGGGTGCACAACAGGTGCAGACAAGCTGCAGAGCATCTGCCCTGTGAAGACGGCCTCAAAGCCAACGGCGTCAGGCTTCACATACTTGCCTCGAAAAAAGGGCGGCCCGGAGACTCCAATATCCCTTAATTAAGGAATATATCTTAAGTCTTATTAGGGTTCCTTGTATAATTTAAGGTATATTACTTAATTAAGGACTATTGGAGTCTCTGGGGGAGTCTGCATGGAAAGCAGCCGTGAGAAGCGGAAGGGGCAGGCGAAAATGTGCCTCAAATTTAGGGTTTAGGGTTTCGGGCTTAGGGTTTAGGGTTTAGGGTATAGGGTTTAGGGTTTAGGGTTTAGGGTTTAGGGCTTAGGGTTTTGGGATTAGGGTTTAGGGCTTAGGGTTTAGGGTATAGAGTTTAAGGTTTAGGGTTTAGGGTTTAGGGCAGAGGGTTTTGGGTTTAGGGTTTAGGGTTTAGTGATGAATTCGTCTGATAAGCCCAGCGGCGAATGTTATCCAGTAGAGATACCTGCAGCCCGGAGATGTGCAATGACCTTGCAAGGGCTCACTCGACAAATGCTGGCAAGCAAATCAAAAGTAAGAAGCAAGCTGCCATGCACGCCACCCCAAGGATCAGCTATGCTCACACATTCTCACACTACACTCGAAACTCACTAAATCCTAAACTCCTAAAAACCCTAAAAACCCTAAAGCCTTAAAAACCCTAGAAACCCTAAAACCCACCCATTTTCGTGGAAAAGAGCTCTTGGGCCGAGAAGCTTGTCAAGCGAGCAGACCCGCTCTGCGAGGGAAGTCTGGGACTGCGCGTCATATTCACTGAGGGCGTGTCCTGCAACAAAAAGCCCGGGTTTGGGGTTTTAGTGTCTAGCGTTTAGGGTTTAGGGCTCAGGGTTTCGGATTGACTTCGCAACGCTCTGCTGGACGAAACTCTATCCCCCAAGCCTGTATCACAAGGAGATCTTCGACGAGTGCACGCTGTACAGTTCAATGACAACTTGGCAGCGTAAGACTCTCTTCGTAGTCAGCTTCGGAAGCTTCGGTTTTGAGGCAGAGGCATCGACTCAACTTGATGTTTGCCCATCGTCCTGAGGAACGGCGCCAACGGAGAGCATCCAGAATCGACCTTTCGTCCACCTCAGGCTCCAGGAAGTTGTACCAGGCGATGCCAACGAACACGATCTGCCTGGGATAAGAACATCACAGCCTTACAGGTTCGGCCCTTCGAATCGAAGAGGCAAGAAATGACCAGGAATGGTAGGGGTAGGGGTCGTGGTAGTGCCAGAAACATTGGACATGTTCTTGCTGGTAGCGCTGTTGAAACTGTGCTCTTGGCATCTGCAACATTATGTCATAGTCCTAAAAGTAATGATTTTCCAACTAACTAGGCCTCTATATTCGATTCTACGGTGTCATTCTGGACTCGTAGCAGAAATACTATTTCAAGGAACCCTAAGGAATAATGTTCGAAAGTCCTTAAGCTTCTACAGTCTGTCGTGTTTTTTCTGGGCTCAGGTGCATGATGACATTGACCACGGCCAGCACGAAGGTTTGACAAGAGCCCAAGGGACCTTCGGCCACGATGACACCAAAGCGCTCTACGCAAAGGACTGTGAGGGTGCAGGGTTTAGGGTACAGGGTTTAGGGTGTAGGGTTTAGGGTTTAGGGCTTAGGGCTTAGGGCTTAGGGTTTAGGGCTTAGGGTTTAGGGGTTAGGGTTTAAGGTGTGAGGGTCTGGACCTAGAGCACCCGTGCCGATGAAGAGAAAGAGATCCCACGTCGACTCGCCGAATCTGTAGTACTCCTGAGCCGTCCGCTGGACACAAAGTGCTGAGACACCAACAAGCAGACACGTCATATAGCTCTGAGTCCTTGAGGTCCTGAAACTAAAGCCAGGCATCTTTGGTTTGCGTGTCGAGGACCTTTTCGGTAATCGTGTCCTCCCAAGCACCACGAAACATGCCGACCGCAACACCACCTAGACGAAGAACCCTCAAGCCTTGCGCAGGCCTGTGTACACCACAAGAAATACCCTAAACCCTAAACCCGTGGTCCATCTTTGGGGGATCGAAGCTCGACCGTCGTCTCGACAACTTGGACACTTCCGACTCAAACTCCTGCGCAGAAAGCACCAAAGGGTGTAGAGTTTAGGGTTTAGGGTTTGGGGTTTAGGGTTTAGGGAGGGCTGCAACTGCACACAAAACGCAGCACGTGAGACGTGGTACTTGCAGCTTTTACAACTTAGAGTAGCCTTAGAGTACTCTTAAAATAACCTGACAGTCACCTTATAATCACCTTACAATGACCTCATGGTACTCCTTTGGTAAAGATAAACACCCCGGCCTTGCCGCTGATCGTGGGAAACTTCAGCGCGGAATCATGCTCATCATGTTCTGACAGGACAACGATCGCGGAGTGTTGGTGAGATTTGCCCACTACCGCAACATGCCAGCCAGTGTCGAGCCCTGGCTCTACTGCTTGCACCCTCAGGTAGCCTGATATGTTGATGCCAGCCTCTGCCAAACCTCATGTCCGTATCAGAGCGAATATCCAGAACAAGACTCCCACGCACGCAGAATCGTAAGAAACCCGAAACCCTGCAGTAAGGCACACACGTACGTGTGGAAAATATTCGTCGACATTAATCTCCAAGGTTTCGCCACCGCGCTGCGTGATGAGAGCCTGGGCCAACTCCGCACAAAGCATCTCAAAGAGTTCAGGGTTTTGGGCTTCAAACATCAAACAACGCATGGTTCCGGGGTTGCTTGTTCAACACGTTTAAAGTTTCGAAACAGCCCCGCCTTCACCAAGCGATCTAACTCGCTGATTCGGGCTTCGAGGAGTGGAACGGGCGAGACGCTCGCCTGCCATCATCATGTGCGTTAGAGAAAGCGAGTGAGCGAGTGAGCGTGGGCAAAGGTCGCATGCTGATTTCGTACATGCACAAGCAATAGGCAATATGCACAAAGTCGAAACGGCCACTCCTGGTCGCAACAACCCATAGCCTCAAGTTCGGCGAACCGCTCGCTGATCCGGTCCAGAATTTCGACATCATTAAGCTCACCTTGCAGATGTCATGCGAGCCGCCCTGAACACTGACCGTCTCCGAATGTCTCCGATAGCAGCATGGACAAGGGATCTTCGCAAAAAAGGAATTACAAGTGCAAGTCGCTCCGGCAAAGAATCAACATTGAAGGTGAAATATTTAAAAAAGATTGCAACAATGTAAACCGGCATATCGCGTTACCCCGAAACCCACACATACTCGTTGAACATCCGTGGTTCGAACCTCATGTTTGCATGCTGCTGGACCCTGCCGTGCTGATGAAGTGCCACACAATTTCAGCAGGTCTAGACCCAATAGGGTTTAGGGATTAGAGCTTAGGGTCTAGGCGGTCTAGGTTTCAGGATTCTAGGGTTTAGGGTGTAGAACACGATTTGCGCAGCATTTCGCAATCACGTGCCTGCTGGAAACACGGGGCTAGCTGCCATTCTGCAGCACAAATCAAGGAACGAACATCCACACGATTTGCTTGCAAAGCAAGCATGTCTGACTTGATATGTTCGCATTGATGAAGCATCCTCATGTAGAAAGTGCTGTATCGAGCATTGTCAAGGCTGCAAACCTCGTTTTTGCCTCTTGGCAACGGCTGTGAGCCGCAGAAGTTTTCACGCAAGCTCGACGAATTGAACGAACTATTCGTGCGACTGAACAGCACAAATCTTTAAGTCCGAAGCTGTGGCCTTTGAATGCGGGTGCTGGAAGACGCAGCAAACCCTGAGCCTGGGTTGCTCGAGACAAGCGCACGGAGGTTTAAATGTATCAAAGCTCCACAGCCCAGGGACTCTAAAGAGCTGGATACATTCATCTTTTTGGCCAGCAGTGCGAACGTCCAACGGTAGATGATGCTATCAACCTTGATTTTGCTGGAAAGAGACACGAACAAACTTTTCACGCGACATTTGCATACGGAGCGAAACTTAAAAATCCAAACAAACATGTCTTCACGACCCATGTCACCAACTAGGAGACCAAAATTGCCAAGAAAAGTCAAGCAAACAAAAACTATTGCAAGTCTGTGTGGAAAAATGTGGAAACCGACAAGCCAAAGAAACTTTGGAAACCGACAGGAAACAGACAGGAACAAACCGCAATCTAAAGGCAGCTGTGAAGCCTTGTGTGTGTTTTTAAAAAGCAAACCAAGTTTCTCCATCTTGACTCAAAAATTTGACCTGTACGTGGAACTGCAAAATCATGTGAAAATTGTGGCAAACCACAGAAACCGCAGAACATGTGCAGATCAATAGAAAACCTGTGGAACGGCAAAAAACAATGTGACCGTGCGACAAAACAAAAAAACCCAAAGAAGTGGGAACCAAAAAAAGGAAACGTAAAGCCACGTTGAAACCGCAGAATCAATAATAGAGAAAGGAGGCTTTTGGGGGTATTTTTTGGAAGGCCAAAACCGCGACAAATATCC
>CAJNJA010005493.1:0-17671 GCA_905231915.1 Symbiodinium necroappetens
AAGCAGACCACACCGCCTTACACTTCTTAGACGGCACTCCAGTTAAGAAGGTCCACAGCGCAAAATATCTGGGCTCGATGATATCTTGGGAACGCACATTCGAAGTAGCTCTGTTCCACAGACTAGCTCTAGCGGAAGAAGCCTACAAGAAACTTAGGTTAGTTTGGAACAGTACGATGTCTAGAACCCGCAAGCTCAAAATCTTTGAGTCTACGTTCGTACCCATCCTCCTCTACGGATTGGATGCCCTAACCCTTTCGCAGAAGCAATTGTATCGGGTGGACAGCCAATATATGAGATTCCTAAGAAGAGTCATGGGCATTACAGCTTCATACTACTCTCGTATCCCCCACTCGGAAGTCTACAAACAGGCCAATTACCCTACCCTGCCTTCCACAACGCTCCAATACACCCAGTACAAAACCTTAGTGAACATCTTCGCCCTGCCAAGAACCAATCCAGTACATGGGGTAGTTTTCGGACCAGCTTACAAGGATAGGATATTACTTCAGGGCCGACGAAGAGGAAAACCCCACCCGTATTGGTTGGACACATGCTCTTACAGATTCTTTCCGGATGGCTTGCCTGACCACACCGCCCCTGCCAACCATAAGCATTCAGGGTTCATGAAGATAGCACGCACGGTGCAGAGTTCTTCTTTCGAGCTGGTGCCAAAGAGCGCATTCGCACAGCGCTCACTGCCATAGCAAAAAAAAATATATATATATATGCGCACACACACACACATATTCATCCATGTCTGTATTCGTACAAAACAGATAGATCGATAGACAGATAGTTACCCTCCATCGCGCAAGGCAGTTCTACCTCAGCGCCACCGTGGCCTCCCCAACCGGCCGCCACCAAATCGTCAAGTTGGGCTCCTGCTGGGGTGGCTGGGGCAGCGAAGGCCCAAACTTGACGATGTTGGGGCTTGAACGGGTTTGCGGCTTGACAGCTTTTCGGCTTGAGGGATTGGGGATTTAGGAGGCTGTGGGATTTTTGGCTACAGCCCTTCGAGTCTTTATGCAATTACCCCTGTAAGTTTTGAAGCTGCATTTCCCAGAGCGGTTCTGCGTCATGCCTTGGCAGGGCAGAACCCCAGCTATCATGCACCGGGTGTGTATCGCCTTTGTCGAGACTATATGCCTCCCAGCTGCATAGAAGGATCCGGTTTTTGACATCCTTAACCGGTATCCTGAAACCTGCCGCAGACCCCCTAGCATCAAGCGTAAGCCCTATGACCTCAAATGCTGCCTTTCATTATGGGACTGTGAACCCAAAAAGCTCCCGATACACTCTCGAAAATGAGGAACCTGTAAACAACTAGACACTTAATTCTTATCCTTCATAAACGACCCGCAGAAACTCAACCCTAATTTTGAGGTACCCTATGTGGGTTTAAGTCACTGATACTTATTCATGGAAGTGTCTGTGTATAGCGGGATAGAGGATATTCTAGGATTTAGCGCTGAAGGCTTGGGATTCTGCAACTGGATGAGGACCTAAGTATTTAGGTTTCGATCGCAGATCATCATTAACGACTCACGGAGTTTGTTTGAACCCTGGTAGTACTCGATTCACATTTTCTGGTTTTGGTTTCCGTATAGGAGCCACTGTGGAGCAGAAGGTGCGGTGTTCTTTCGGGGTATTTCAGAACAAGGCAACTACACCCGGAGAGCGGAAGCCTTCGCCGAGTTTCCAAGTGGAGCTACAGCGGCGGCGTTTTGAATCCCCAAACCCAACACATCCCCAAACCCTCTGCACTCAAGAATGATTGCTTGACAAACTGGCGCCTCAGGCCCAAACCTGAGATGGGAAGGTGTCGCCGTCAAGGTCGTACATCAAAGTATCGTTGAGGATGTATATACCCATGACCCAACACCCCCAAATCGCACAGTGTCACAGTATTACCTTGCTAGCCCTGAACCTCACAATTGCACTGAATCCTCAACCCCAGGCGCATCCTCAAGCTCACAGCTGTGATTTCCACCCTGCATTCCGGCAGACTCTGGCAGTGTCATTCTCCTCCGAGGGCCTCTCACGACGACCGCTACGGCTCATCCTCCTCCGAGGGCGATCGCTTTGAATCGACACTGGGGCAGTTCAGCTTTGTGCTTCGGGGTGTTGGACTCCGGGGCTGGAAGGGTTTGGGGCGAAACGGTGTTGAGCTTCAGGGTCTGGGCCTTTAGACAGCTAGTGTCTCGTGGTTCGGGTCTTAAAGGTGCAGGGGCCGCGTCAGTCTAGATGCAATCCATCTTTAGGGCCGGGTGCCTTCCCGCCCCCACGCCCCCGCACACCGTATGATTAGCCAACGACAAATGCACCCGAGAACTGATTATGCATCTCTAGATCTCCGAAATCAGGTAATCAGTACCTCCCAAGCGAATCCTCGATGTAAACTGCACGCCTGGTCCCAAAACCCCAAACACCTAAGTCCAGAGCCACAAAACTTCAAACCGTTCGACCC
Organism: Symbiodinium necroappetens; assembly: GCA_905231915.1. Classification (NCBI taxonomy): domain Eukaryota; class Dinophyceae; order Suessiales; family Symbiodiniaceae; genus Symbiodinium; species Symbiodinium necroappetens. The sequence goes on from CAJNJA010005493.1 coordinate 2,471, forward strand.
TGAGACCATAAGCCATCCTGAAGGAAATGGGAGACACTCATCGAGACCAGCTATAAGATGTTGGGGACCACACAGCGCCAGGCTTAGAGGATTCTTTTGACGCTCATGGAATTTCAGAGATTTGGTCTTTGGTGTTCAGGGCTCAGGGTTTGCAGTTCCATGAGGCTTTACGGCTTACAGCCGATTGCACTTGCAAGCACATGATCGGCAGAGGATCATCATCATCATCATCATCCTACAAGCCGCCACAGCAACCCGCCGAGCCAGAAGCCCGGGAACCCCAAAGTTCACACCCGAAGCGTGCCACGTGGGGCCACCAGGTGTCCTTCCACTGGATTGGTCCCGAACTGGGCGCAGGCAGTTTGTGTGTAAGAGGGCTTTCGCGGGGTTTCATTAACTGTGAACAGGGCTGCATGACATTGAATGTAGGAACTTCGGTAACCAGCAAGAACGTCACTGTGTACTGCTGTAGCCGCCGGCCCCGCGGCAAAATGGGACCTACAAACATGCGACTGTGTCGTCAGGAGACCTACGACGTCCAAAGCCTGCGAGCACGAGCCTTCAATTCAAGTTCAAGTCCAAACACAAAAACCCTTAAAGCCCCAAGCCCCAAAACCCCAGCACCCCAGACGCTAAAACCACTAAGCAAATGATAGAGCGCCGTAATCTGTTGGTGTCCAAGTAAGGTACCCTGAGTAAGGCCCACTCCGACCCTAAACCCACCCCAAACCCTGTTTTCAGAATAGTTGATGCTTAAACCCGGACGGAAACGCAGAGAACCTGAAACCCATGAAAGAAAGCATAAACCCTGAACGCGCCACAATGAAACAGTAACCTAGATAGATAGACAGATAGAATGGTAGATAAATAGATAGATAGACAGATACATAGATAGATAGACAGATAGATAGTTAGGTATAGAGGGCGATAGATAGATAGATAGATAGATAGAGATAGATAGATGGATAGATAGATAGATGGATAGATAGGCAGATAGATAGATTGATACATGTTAACGAATTTACTTACTGTGCGCACACACACACACACAGTGGCCCGCTTGCACGAATGCACAAATCGACAACAGCCCTGCTTGTGCGAGCAGGTCTTCGAAGAGGGCCAGCGACTCCGAGCTCAGAAGCCCGGACGGCACACAGGGGGGCTGGGTTTTGTTTCTCGGGTTCTTCGACAGGAGCAATAAGTTCGTAGGGTTGCTCGAGGGCTCTTACAGTCCAGGACTCTGTGTGGGTCGTTGCTCCGATCTGTTTGGGCTCTTGTGGGGCTTCATGCGATGAGGCTTCGTTGAGCTTTTAGCGTTTAGATGGCACAGCGAGGCTTTTCAGTTCTGGGGCCGCTTTCCGGCTCTCAGGTCTGGAGATTTCAGGGCTTCAACATCGCTTAAGAGATCCGATGATTCATCTAGCTTTTGAGCTCTTCGGTATGCTTTTGTTTTGTGTTGGGCTCCTAGCGGGCTTGAGGCTCTAGGATATTTGGGTTTAAATGTTGTACACCTTTAAATTAAGGGTAGGCCATTGGCATTTTGTGTCTTACATGCGTGGATTTCAGAGAACAGAGAACACCTTGCTTCGGAATATGTTCATGACGCAAGAGGCTCAAGGCCTGGAGCAAGCCGTAACCTTCAATTCTAAAGGAGCCGGACGCTGCCCTACGGAGGATCGTTCAAAACACTGTGCACCTTTCACACCGCCTAAACCCTGCAACGTGGCCGGTAAACGAGAAAGAAAGGGGACTAGGACACCCCATACCTCGAAACAAGGACTGGCTTCAGCGGCAGCGGCACTCCGGGTGCTGAGTTTGGTGCAGAGGCCGTTGCACCAGGTAGTTTTCAGGTATGGGCAGTTTCGGTGTTCAGGTATCGCGACGGGCTCAACAGCCAAGGGCTCACAGGTCCTACTATCTATTTTGCAAGACAAAGTTGCAGCCTGACCATACCCGCATCCTCATAGACTTATAGAACACCTCATCCTTCAAATCCCGGAATCTGAGGTTAGAAGCATGGCCCCTGACATGGACCCTTGGGCTTTTCCAAGCATAAACACAGGCCCCACGGTAACCCTTTCTATAGGCCTTCTGGGGTGATTCTAGGGACCTTTATGGGAGGGCCCACACAACGGCCCATGGTTTCAACCTTAGACGAAAGGAGACCTCTACAGACCAAGCAGCCCCTCAGGCATCCAGGACGATCTGGCGAGTGGTGGTGGACTTCCTACTGTATCCATCGGAGGCCGAAGAGGGTTCCAGATGTTTGCATAGTTGGCAAGTGTTTGTATAAAGGAGTCACAGGGTGTCATAGGGTTTGGGATGGCACAAGACGTTCCAGAAAATGACGTGGTAGCTGCGCCGGGGGGCCCACTCGAGCCCACGCCACGACACGCGAGTAGGCATTGCAGGAAGACGGCACGCGGGAGCAAACTCTGGAAGATGGTCAGGTTTAGAAATATGGCTGTACATCATGCAAAAAGGATCTCCCTGTACTTCGACGTATATTGCTAAACTGAGGGCCCGGGTTCGGGTTTAGGTTTTAGCGAGGCTTTCGCGAGTTGGTTTCACGCTTTGCGGCTTAGGGTTGGGTCTAGAGATTTTTTAGCGTTCAGAGTGTGAGGATCAGCCTGTTAGAGAGTGCATAGATTCAGGCATTTGGTGCTGCTGCCCCAAACCCGAAACGAAACCCTAAAACTCACAGCAGCAGCAGCAGCAACAACGACCAGTTTCTTTTTCTGGTTCGTTCTGGCCTGGGCTGGGTGGCAGCTGTAGCAGCACTTACCGATTTTTTTCTGGGTGGTGGCTGGGCCTAGTAGGCCTAGTACAACAAGAAAGGAGGCTGCAGCGGCTTGCTGGAGCTGAAACACCCCGAAACCCTAGATGCACAGCAGAGTCTGAGCCTTGGCCTGTCCTGGCCCAGCCAGACCGTACCAGAAAAGAATCGCTACCAGCGAAGCAGCTTTGTTTATTGGCACGCCCTCTTGCCTGGGCTGGGTGTGGTGGGAGTGTGTCACGGTTTGGACAGAAGGATTTCACTTACTTTCAGTGTATGTATCGTCAGCAGCATGCCTTCCCTTGTCAATATCTCAAACAAAGTGTCGGAGCAAAACCCACTGCGTGGACGGTCGTGAAAAGACAGATTTCTGTGTGTTTTCGTCTCGAGGGTTGGTTACAGTTACGGATCTGGGGTCTGAGAGATTTGTTACGGCAGCCTGAGACCTTAAATCAGCACTTTCTTGGGAAGTTGTGAGTTTCAGGGTTTTGGAGACTAGTTTCGATGCTGAGTTTCGGGGCGGAGGGGACAGTTTCGGATCAGGACATGGTCAGTTTCGGTCTTACGCCATGGTCAGTTTGAGGCCCAGGCCTGCAAGAATCGGACTGAAACTGCCCGCTGTGCCGAAACTTTGGGCCGAAACTGTCCCCTCTGATCCGAAACCCCTGGCAGCCGATCCGAACTAGAACCCCGAAACTATGGGTACCCACCTTTCTTGCTTGAGTTAGAAGAAGCGTGACGACGCACTCAGACAGGTTCCTGCCGTTTTACGTTTTACGGGACAGAGGTTTGCTGCAGCCTAATAATGTAGGCCAGTTCCATCCGTTCTCGATCATCATATCGTCCACCCAGACCCCATCCGTTCTGTATCCATGTGCCTACCATGATAACGTCCACCCAGACGTTCACCCATGGGGCCAACCATGATAGCATCCGCTTAGGTCTGTTCTGAAGTCTTCTTATTGGGGCTGTCCTCGTGCCTTCAAGGATCTATGTTGGGATTGTGTTTTGAGAAAAAGCATTCTATGTAAAACGGTTTGCACTCCTTGCCAACATAGTTACTTCCTGTGTTTTATACTAGTTTCAGCTTCTCGCACAATAATCAATTCTAAAGGTTAATGTTCACTCGAACCCCGAAACACGAATCTTTAAACCCTAAACCTCAAACAGTTGTTAACCCGTACACACTTAGGCCTTAGTCATTGAGCCCCAAGCCCCGAAACCATGATCCCTGAACCTGCAGAGATTCGCCCGGGAGGCGGGACCAGCAGCAGAGTTTCTTCACCCGGTGGCGCGGCACTTGGAAAAGAAGGTGCCAGGGGCTTTGTTTATTCGAGAGGGTCTACTTAATTGGGCTTTGGGGTTTTGGACCGGCTGGCCTGTTCAGGAGCGATCTTAGATTTATGTAGGTGTTGGATATAAAGTGCAGGGGATTGACGGTCTTCACTCCGATGAGCTGCAGTCAATAATGCGGATAAGAAGCTTCATTCGGTTGAGTTTATCAGTAATGAATGTTGAAGTCAAGACCCATGTAATTGCACAGTTGCTTCCTGCATTAAAGTGCACTTCCAAAGGACCCCCCCAATTTTGATGACCACCCCCATGTTGTTCGATGTTTTGGGGGTAGGTTTGGGTTCAGGTGCTTTGGGGCTGACAGGGGTTTTGAGCTTTGGGGTGTTTAGTGTTTAGAGTGTCGCAGCTTCGGGCTAGGGTTTAGGATGTAGGCTACGGTTCTGGAGTTTAGTGTTGAGTTAGGTTTTGTCGGGTTAGTCTTGTGTGGTTTGTGGTTTAGTGTCATGCAAGCGTTGAAGAATCTGGGGTTTGGCCGGGATGAGGAGCGTTTGTTTCGTGTCTGGGATCGTGGAAGGTGATTTGAGGGGCCCGAACCTTACCTCGTGTCCTCGGGTTGGTTTGAACGCCGCAATTGAGTTCTGCACATCTGGAGCTAGCGTGGGATCAGGTCTTTGTGTGGTCTCCCTTAGCGCAGGTCCCTTGGGGCCGTTTTGGACCTGAAGCACGGCCCCAGGCCCTAAACCCTAACCCCTACTTAGATTCCTGCAGCAAGCCTTGTAATTTCCTATAGCAGCTCTGTCTGAGTCTGCAGATCCTTGTCGGTTTAGAGGGACATTGTGATTCTTGTGCTGTTTAGTTCGGGCTGACGAGCGCTTTCATCATAAACCTCGCACTTCACAGTGGGCTGTTCTGAAGATTCCCATGTCAGTCGGGGTCCTGAGCGGATACACGTCAGCCTTGAAGCCAGCCCTACTACTTAAAGGCTTTAGTGGAGGTCCCCGAAGCTCGAAAATCCTGAAGCTCTAACTTAAACCGAAAGCTTAAACCGCCAGACCCTCACTTCAAGCCCGGAGGGGACCGAAGAATATCGAACCCCACCAAGCAAACCCGAAAGGAGACCGCGGGTCGCTGGGCATCCTCCTTGGACGTGGATCGTGCCTGCCTTGTGGAGACCATCCACCCAGGGTGGCAGGTGGGAGAGGGTCGGAAGGGTTCCAAGGACTGCATACGGCTTTTTGGGCTTGTGGCTTTAAGGTGACAGTAAGGCACCAAAACCCGGCACCAACACAAGGATCCGATCTATGAGTCTATGAGGTATGAGGATCCTTGCGGTTATTTAGGGAATGCTCCTGAAATGAAGGACCCCCTAGTAATTCGGGTTTAAGGTTTTGGGATTTGCGGTTGTGAGGTTTTTGGGTCTGGGCTTTCGGGGCCTTGGTGTTTAGGTGTTTTGGGCTTGGCTCTTTGGGTAAAGATTACTGATGCCCCGACAACGAAAGGAAGATACTGCTTACTGCTGTAGGGGTTGAACTTGAAGACCGCGCGGCTCTGCCGGTTTAAGGTTTTTGGCCCAGCAAGGCTTACACGTTGTGTTGTTGCAGGCTTGAAGTCTTTAGGCTAAAGAGTTTGGGGGTTGGGGCCCCAATGAAGGACCCGAAAAAATCCTTGGCCGCTCCATAGCATTTCTTGCAAGAAGAACCTCTTATCCAAGGCGTTACGGAGACTCATAATGAGTACATGTGTTCAGCCAGCAATACTTCCAGTTAGGTAGGAAATTAGGCCGCCAAGCACACAGAAGTCTCCACCTCGCGATGATTTCCTTTTCTTGTGGGTCCTCAGCGGTTTTGGCCTGACAATGTAGACCCCTGATTCATCAACCTGCCTTGTTAAAGCCTTTAACATCGTTTATGGGTCCTTTGGCTAAGTTCCCTTTTTGCACAGCTCCTGAATGGGCCCTGCTCCAGGTGAACATGTTCATGGCGGCGCCAACGTTCGCCAGCCTTGTTTGCCCATCTGCAGACCTGCAGGGACGGCGGCAGCAGGAGACACGGAGCAGGGTGAAAGGGGTTCCGGCTTCAGGTATGCTGTACGTGTTTCTGCTGCTGCTGCTGTTGTTGCTGTTGCTGCTGCTGTTGTTGCTGCTGCTGTTGTTGCTGCTGCTGTTGTTGACTGACTGCTGCTGTTGTTGCTGTTGCTGTTGCTGTTGCTGTTGCTGCTGTTGTTGTTGTTGCTGCTGTTGTTGACTGCTGCTGTCGTTGACTGCTGCTGCTGCTGCTGTTGTTGTGGTTGTTGTTGTTTCTGTTGTTGGCGACTGCTGCTGCTGCTGCTGCTGCTGCTGTTGCTGTTGCTGTTGTTGCTGCTGTCGTTGTGATTGTGGTTGTGGTTGTTGTTGTTGCTGCTGTTGTTGCTGTTGCTGCTGTTGCTGCCGTCGTTTTGGTTGTGGTTGTGGTTGTTGTTGTTGTTGTTGCTGCTGTCGTTCATGTTAGCGGTGTTGTGGCTGTTAATGTCGCTGTTGGGGCTGTTGCTGTTGTCGTTGCTGTTACTGTAATAATTGCTGCTGCTGTTGTTGTTGTTGTTGCTGATGTCGTTGTCGCGTTGTTGTTGTGGTGCTGGCACTGGTGCCGGTGCTGGTGCCGGTGCCGGTACTGGTTGTGTCGTTGTTGATTGATGTTGGTTGTTGTTGGTGATTGTTTGTTGTGCCTGTGGTCGTGGCTTTGGTGGTGGTGGCTGATTTGATGATGATTATGATTCTTGTGTTTGGCTGTTGGTGGTTTTTGTTTGTTGTTGTGATTTCGAGATTATGGATTCCGGGCTGTCAAGGTCTTTCTGCAGGCTTGTCGGGAACATGTCGCGACAACCGAGAATGAGTAGTTTGAAGGCATGATGATGATCGTATGCAAAAGGGAAGCCCTCAACCCTATGGGTATGCGCAAGGCCCTAAAACCGTGCCGAAACCTTAAGATGAATTTTGCTGGTTGTTTTCGGACTTTGCGCGGGCGGCCTAGATTCATTACAAGAGTTATTTCCCCCTGAGGTTTCGAGGTTTGATACTTCGACTAGGGTTTTCGGGTTTGGAATTCAACATGCTTAGGATTACGAACCAGGGGAACCGTGCTTGAGACACCCGGGAGCGGTCAACAGAAAGCACAGGAATTTCGCAACCTCTGGGGCGCGGCTCCACAGCCCTTATGATAAGAATCCCTGACGTGGGGGTTCATACTCCCAGCAACTCCGGTTTCTGTGCTATACGCGTGGATTCCAATGGTCCAGAATCTTTCAAGGTCCAGCGGTTCGATCTTTTTAGAACCACCGCCTGTGGTTTTTCCCCGCCAATGCAAACACGCTCCACTCACACCGACCCTCCTTCGCAAAGGATTTGAATCAGAATCTTGGAAGAATCTAAACCCAAACAAACCCCAAGATTCCCCCCAAGATCTCAAGCACATACTTCAATACAAGTAGAAACCAGAACCGCTGCGAAATCGCACACCCCCAGATCTTAACACCCCAACCTTGAAAATCCATACAAACTTTGGCCCCAAAGGTACCAATGGTCTGTCCTTTTCAGTACTTGGACAATTATTTCTACATCGACCCTGCTTCCAGAGGAGCTTCTAGACTCGGCTGGCCGGCTGGTGGCCCGCAATCGCATTCGGGAGCTATGCTGGGTGGAGATGACAGTTTGCGAAACAAGTACGGGATTCCATTGTGGGATGCTGTGGGTCAAATTAGGACCCCCCCCCGTGTATTCGATGGTCAGGGTTTAATACCGGGTTTAATGTCTAGTTAAAGTGTTCAGAGTCTGGGCCCTTGGGTTCAGTTCAACTGAGTTTGGTGGACGGCATACCTGGCTCCTATACACTTCGAGACAAGGCACCATAAACTCTAAACTCTACTCCGAAACGTAGTTATTAAATCATCAGGCACAGAACTTTGCCCGGAATTCACGCAGCCGTAGACTTCCTTCCGGCCCAAGCCCCCACAAACTCTAAACCCAAGAGCCTCTAGAAGAAGTAGTTGAGAACCTTTACCCTGAAACCTCAAAGGAACCCTTAAAGCACAGGACTACTACTCTGGAAGTTGGCTGGCCATAAGCTCCTTGGCCTTGCATATGGAACCCCTCAACAAACCCTTGATGTTGAAGGATTTAGGGCTCCTTCAAGTATGGTACCCTACAATTGGCCTGGTAAGTAATTAGATTATGAGCAGGGTTCTCAACAAGGGAAGTCCAACAAGGGATCTTAAAACCCACATGCAAAATACTTCACGAGTCCCTTCAGCTGCATGCAACTGGCGAGGGTCCCAGATGTAGGTAGCTGCGCACTACAATGGCTACTACAGCTTCTATGGATCGTGAAGGCATGGACGCCAGGCTCCCCAAGCCCGAAGCACTTAAATCCGAATGCCCTAAGCTTGAAACATTCACGGATGTGGTGAAGGAGAGCAGCGGGGCTTTCCTGACGATTTTCATCACCATCGGGACTGTTCCGTCTAGTTGATCGTTAGACTCGCAGACTCGTGGCCTGGAGCATCCTATAAGCATGGTTGATACTCTTCGTAGCATCGCTCTTGCATCAGGTGTGTTCTTGTTCTTCTTTTTGGTGTTTTTCACAGTGATCCCTTCACACGCCTTCTGATTCCAATCCTTCAAGCAGAAGCCCCAAGAGAACAGTTATCGCCACCTGCACTTCGAGCTCAATGGGGTACCTGTACGTTGTGTCCTTAAGGGGGCGGGGTCTGTGATTTCGGATCCCACTCATCCTGCAACCCCCAAGCTCTGTCTAGACCAAGGCAGCCCGAAAGGTCTCCTGGATCTTTGCGGGGCAGCCTTTTAGGAATCCCCACAGACCGTCTAGGCACCATGACTCTCAACGGCGACCTGGCGCAAGCCGCTGCGAATGCCAAGATCGGTCAAGCAGCGCGCTCCCGCCCGTCACCGGTAAAGTTGATCTCTTGAGCCGCGGAGGCCGGGGCGTAAGAGCGTCGAGCGAGGAACTACGTTAGATGCGCATCTATTATATAAGGACCACATAGACCCTACAATAGCTTACGGTCGCATAGAGCCTCGTAGACTTGAAAGGAAATTTCGTCTTTACAAATTGCCCGCCACCCTATCCGCATCAGCAGCAGTAGGTGAGCAAAGAGGTAGGGCTTAAGGTAGGAGGTGGAGGAGGAGGAGGAGGAGGAAGAGGAGGAGCAGGAAGACGAGGAGGAGGAGGAGTGGCACAACGAGCCCCAGCAGCAATCTCTGTCGTTGCAGTCACTGACTTCATCAGTGATTAGCTGCATTTACGTGCTTTATCGTTCGCGAGACGTGTTTGGTCGACACATCAAGAGCCGGGGAAGGGTAGCACAGTAGCTTGGCAGCCTCCAGACGATGTCGGTTTCTTCAACGGTTGCGGGAATGACGCCGGAGTTTGAGTTTCCAGAGCGGCTCAGGTGGCACATCGAAGAAGTTGCGGCCAAAGTTTGCAGCACCCCAGACCCCGTATCCGGATCAAAAGCCCTTTTTTTCGAAAGCCCTATGTTCGATGAAGGGCTTGGGCAAGTTGGGAGTGAGGTGTCTTGTTGGCGGTGGCACCGTGGCCTGCCTCGTGTTGGTTGCTCTTGCTCTACTCGCAGGCTGCGGTGCGGTCACCTTTGCCTGCTGGCACTATTGTGAGCGGGGCTACACTGCATGCCGTCACGATCACAACGGAAGTCGCAACCTCCTATCCCGCAGCGTTTTTCCGGGCATTGGGACTGCCCGCACTTGCCTCATTTTTGTCCATTCCTCGAGCTGCTCGGAGAACTGGAAGGCGCGAGCGTGTCGGCAGTGCGTGCATGGTTTTCCCACTCGACCTCAGCGCGTCGAGCGCCCGATCGCGCCGAAGAGCAGTTCGAGTTGTTCTTGGGCCGTGCAAAGCTCCTGAAAGGCCAAACCGAACAGCTGAACGCACTTAAGGAGGACCTGGACAAGATTCTTGTGAACTGTGAAAATGCAAGTTTGTTGACCAACCCGGGAGGCTGGTACAAGGCCGCCTCCAAGAGCAGAAAAGAAGGGTGCATGTGCTGCTCTGCCAGCTGGAAGCTCGCTTGCAGGTCTTGCGCGACCATTACTTGAAGTTCTGAAATTCTGACGGGCAATGTTCTGGGAGACGAAGTTGCCCAAGGTCACGACAGCTCGGAGCCCGAAGAAACAGAAGCTGAACCCCTGCGTCGTGGAAGCCATCGCTATAGCACCGTCACAAGAGGAAGCGGCGACGTGTGTTTCAGCAGTCTTGGAGATTCGAGGTGCGCTAACTGAGATGTCCACTTGCGTTTCGTGATCCGAGAAGGCGTCCAGCGCCACACGCCGGGTCCAGGAAACTCTTTGCAATCGCAGAGGAATCGGCAAGCGAAACCATCGGACAGCCGGGCATTGCTCCGCGGTCCCTCTGCCACGAGCTTTCAATGATTCAATGCTTATGATGCAATTGCGTTCTGGCGGGAGTATGCGGGAGTGATGCAGTGACAATGTCATGTCCTGTATTGGTGTAGGCGTGCTGCTGTGCGGTATTGCCTCGTGCCTCTTCCCAGACATGTCAGTATCCCTTCTATCTATGGCTCCTCATGTAGAGGCTGCTGCTTGAATTCAAGTGGCTCGGCAGAGTGCAGACACGTCGATATTTCAATCATTGACCAATCACAGCAACAGGGCATTGCTTCATTCTGTAAAGATGTTTTTGGAGTTGGTCCGGAGAGCAGCTCGATGGGCTTTCTGGCAGCAAGCCCCCAAGGTAAAAGGGAGGTGAGGACCAGCGCCCTCAGCCCTTTTTAGCTCCACTGCCCTGGTGGGAGTTTCATTCATTAGGGGACCTTTCTTAAAAAACTGCAGACCCAAAGTTGCAGGATCCTTCTAAGGACCCTCAGACAAAGCATCCCCAATTCCCCCCTGGGCATTGACTTCTGCCCGGCATCTTTCGGCTTCTGGACGCCCTTTGCTCGCATCGGCAGTTTTCCACACCTAATACTTGCACAAGGAGCCCTGCACAAAACAGGCTGTTGGGAACCCTGACGAGTTGCTTGTATTCTTCACCCTGCCGATGCCATTACTAAGGCTGGCATGCAGCATGCTAGGTGAGAAGTGGAAAAAGGCCCCGCAGAGTTTGTGGCAGATTGTAATAAAGATTCTTCGTCTGCTCCCTGCACCATGCACCAGCGCTTCATCTCCAGCTACCTTGCTGCAGGCGGCGCAACCTGAATGGTGAGTCAGAGCGTGCATGCGTGTGTGATGCAGCTGACGAACGTCAGCAGCCAAAGTGAATTCGCTTCATGCATGGGTGCCAGGCATGAACAGGGCTCTGGGTGTAAAGAGACACCGGGCACTACCAGTTTTACAGACGCTTTCCCGAGGCTTTCTGGAACTGCCTTCAACACTCAACTCTGAACCCTGAACCACCTCGCACCGTGAGTTTTGTTCACCGTGGAGCACAAACCTCAACGGTGAGGGCAAAGAGCCCCTCTCTCCGAGATGTCCGAGCCTCTTTTGCTTCAGGGTTTAGGTTTCGAGCTTCGGGTTTTTGAAGCTTAGGGCTTTTGTGGTTTGGTGAGACCCATGATTCATCATGGCCTCACTCCCTGCTGCAATGTCTACAATAGAAGGTCTAGTAAAGACTAACCGTCATACGTTAGTTTCTGCTGCACCGTCTTCATGGGCACCTTCGTCAGCACTACATCAGCATTACCTGCAAGTCAATGGTTAGATGGTTTGCTTCGCTATTCGGTTCTAAACAAAAGCTCGTGAATGAATGTAATTTCCTCTCCAACAAAGGCCAGCATAGGTTCAGTTTTAAAGGAACCACCTGGTTGCGAATGTCATTCATTGGGTGGGTGGTCGAAGTTATGGCTGTCGGGTCCGTTTACAAGCATGCTGTCACCGAACTAGCACCTTGAACCTCTTAAGCTTTAAAAATGTGCGAAGCTCAACCTCTAAGTTGCCATAGTATGGAAAGCATAGTACCATGAGATCCCCATTCTGGCTTCTGGTTACCTCTTCGAAATCACTTGGCGAGAATCCAGGTTTGCATCAAAGCAGTGGGTGATGTTGGGCTTGATAATGATAGGCTCGCTGATTTTGGAGTCAATGGGGTATGCCTTACAGAAGCCCGCCGAGCATTGGACCTCGCAATCAATTGCAGTCCTTTTGCCGCAGCGTGTGCTTTAGACTTTTGCGGCCGAAACGGTCGAATCTGTAAAACGTTCGTGAAAACCTGTGTTGAAAGGGTAAGATATCCAGGAGGCCTTGAGAACAGCTAGTCAAGGTGCCTCTTATGCAGAGCCCTGGGACTGCGAGTGATGTAGCACTTCTTCGTTGAGCTTGTATTTCCTCTGCAGGACCAGTGACTAATGAGACAACTTTTGATTTTCCTTTGGCAATAGCACTGCTAGATTGAGAGGCACCACGCCTCAAGCGTTGATAGGCTTAAGCCCCTTAAGACTGAGCCTTGCAATGGCTTGGTGACATGGACCCGAATCCTGCCCTTCTGTTCTCAAAAGCCATGTCGTAGTTTCTCCCTGGGTCATCTGCACCCTCATGAAGAAGATGAGGTGGGTGATGATAGACGGGGTGGTCGACGCTCATGGTGTTGCCGCTGGTCACTGACATCACACTCATCATCATGAGTAACTCCTAGGTCTCACAATCAGAAGTGTTTCCACGTCGTCATCGTCACGTCCATCGCTGTCTTGCAGCCGCTCCCGAGGCGTCCAAACACAACGTCCGGAACCTTCAACCCCCAAACCGGAGGATCCCCAAACCCTTGGAATCCTAGCATCCAGGTCGGGGAAGGCCCCTCCCTCCGAGTTCCGAGCGCTCTCCAAGGCGGGATCAAGCCTGAAACGGAAGTCACACACCTCAAGCCCAGAACTATCCTTAACCCAAAATGCCAACTAACTTCCAAGCTCGAACCGCTACGATAAACCCTGCAAAGCTCCAAGCTTCAAACCCTGAATCCCACACCCTGACCCCCAAAAAGCCCTAAATCCCCAACCATAATCCCTAAACCCCAAATCCCTACCCTTCAATGTCGAACCCCAGCCCTGGTAATCAGGACCAACACTTACTATCCGCATCCCGAGGGCAAGAAGCCCTGGGTCTTTGCGACGGGCCTACTCAGGGCTTGCGGGTTGCGGCCTTGTGCTCGTTTTGTGATTAGGTTTGCCGGATTTAGGGTTCAGGGCTTGGGGCTTCGAGTTGAGGGATTAAGCGTGTAAGGCTCAGGCTTGGTGCTAGCGTAGGCGGAAACAAGCAGTAAATCCTATCATATGTTAAGGTCTTATGCTATGATTCCGGTCACGATGCCCCGCGACAATTGGTTGTCAGGTTTCAAGAACTAGGGCTAGCCATAATCCATCAATCGCGGGCTCAATGATTGGGACGAGAGGAGGCCCGGAACCCGACGGACCACGAGGACCACAACGACAACAACCACGACGACCACGACGACCAAGACCACCAGGAGACCGCCCAGGGAACACCAGCATTAGCAGGACCACCACCGCTACCACAAGCAGGGGACCGCGAAGCCCCACGGAAGGCATCAGCCTCACACCCTCAAGATCTTTTTCCCTAGGTACTGGTGGCCTTAGGAGTCCGCCGCACGGACGCGTCCGAGAAGCCTCACAGTGTCGCCCTGCTAGAATTTGAGGCGCTTGGAGCGTTGTTGATCCCGAGAGGCCGGCTAGCCTGGCCCTGCCAGGTCTGCCAGGTCACGAAACCGCGCGCTTCGAAGGCAACAAAAATGGTTCCAATGTATTGGAGTTTACCATGAGTCGCGCGTCCTCTGACCGGGGCCCATAAACTCTAAAGACAGGTACTCATCAGGCTGCAGAAGCTTGTTGGGTGTGTGGGAACCTGAACTTGGTTTTGTAACAGGTGGCTTTGTGCCTTTGTGCGGTTCTCTAGACTCGCCCCTTGCTGAAGCTCTGATAGGATCTCAACATAGTTCAACAAAATTAAAAGCCTGTCTCAAACATGGACTGCTGCTACATGTTCTTGCTCACCATCAGAAGAAGTTGACGACGAGCAATAACGCTGACAGCAGAAAGAACAAGACGAGTTTGGGTAGCAGAGGGTTTTCGGCTGCACGCATTCAGCAAATGCTTTGGGCTATGGAATGGACTTGGGGCTTTGAGCTTACCAGTCCGAAGCTCTATAATGATTTTTCTTCCAGGTGCTAAACCCTGCACTCCGCATCCCGAAACCTATCTAGACCCTACAGCTGCAGCTGAGAAACCGCGAGACCTCAAGCCTTGACCACCAGCTATCGAGGGCTGCAGGGCCTGGTACCTTGGGAGGTCCCACCCGGAAAATGAAAACACCTAGACTCGCACCATACACAAACCACCAACCCTAAGACCTGAAAGCAACACTTCTAGGTTGGAGAGCTCAATTTGGCCTTGGCGGTGCCGAGCGAGGCATTCTCTCTGCTGGTTGATGATTTTGTGGGCTATGCAACACCTGCATAGTGCCAGATCCTGAAAGTGTTTAGGGTTTCGGGTCCGAAGGTTCATAGTAGGGCCGTTGGAGTTTAGGATTCATGACGGTCCTAAAAGGCCTTTTGGAGAGTTTAGTTCAGGATTGTCTTGACGGTGGCTTTGAGATCTAGTGTTCAGGAAGAACCCTTTCTGGGCTTCAGTGTTAGGGTGAATTTGTGCGCTTCTGAGGTTGCGCCTCGAGGCCTCTATTTTGGTGTTTCGGTGTTTACGGTATGGGCCGGAGTGGGCTTCCAGACGTTTGACTTTGAGGCTTCGGTTCTTGAGGCTTGCATGTCAGGGTGGTGAAGATCGTCTTATAGAGTCTAGGCGTGAAGGTTCTATCTATCATGCTGGGTATCCAGGTTCGCAGCTAGAGTTGAATCTGATTCGACCAATTTTCACAGCAGCAACAAGCAGCAACTCCAGATGTGTTTTTTCTGGCCGGCCCTGGCTTTTGGGCGTAGAATCAGGCAACAGCAGCAGCAGCAGCCTGAAACGTTTTTTTTTTTTGCAAGCGCAGGGCCCGAGGTCGGTCCCGTCTGCTCCGACCGTTCAAGAACGATGCGAGGTTTTACGGCTGGGCTTATTAACAACCGGAACCCACAAAGCTCTATTTCTGGCAACTGCAGAGACTT
>CAJNJA010005494.1:0-17670 GCA_905231915.1 Symbiodinium necroappetens
CCAAGAGCAAAGTAGATGTCGTGATCAAGCTGTTAAAGGTAGGGGTGTTGAACTCCTAAATCAGAAGTTTTGGTGAATCGCAAAAAATTCCAAAATAGTACTTCTATCCCGGCGTACGCGCATCCCTGCCTAAGTTCCCCGCTGAACTTAGTTTAGTTATTCACATACGCGCTTATGTACATGCATATGTATATATATATATATACACAATATACACATGCATGTGTATGTATATATATATATGTGTATGTACATACATATATATATATGCACGTATGCTTATATATATATATATACATACACACACACACACTCACACTCACATGTCCATGTTATCCCTCGCATTTGCCACTTGTGGGTCATGCTTCTAGTGCCGACTGAGGAATTCAGCTCTTTCCGGATTCTTCCGAACCCTAATATAGGAACCTGATTAAGAAACCCTGCGTCTGCATTAGATTCTTTATATGAACCCTACTAGTTTGCGGTTAAAGGGCCAGGGCTTCTTAATCAGGTTCCTAGATGAAGCTCTCTGCCCTTGCACCCGGAAGCTTCAGCCGCAAAACTCCACTGAGCCCTGCCCCCGACGCCCTGGCTTCTTCTGAGCCCAAGACGTAGCCACAATCAGGAGGGCGTCCAGCGTGGAACCAAGAGGCTTCCAGTATCTGTTCGGGCTCTGCGGGTGCCATTTTCGGGTTCCTTAAAGGGTCCATAAGGGCTTCTAAAAGGTTTCCATAAGGGTACTATATGGTTGATTCTCTAAATCAAGGTCCCTTTCTAGGCCACAAACTGATACAGCACCCTTACCAAAAAAAGGGCCCTAAACAATAAAATCTGTTAGGGCTTTTTTGTTCTATAAACAACCGCTTTTTGGTGCTTCGGGGTTCGGGATCTTACGATACCCTAGCCCCCAAACCTCCGAAGCCCTAAACCCTATAGACCCTAACCTCTATCGACCCGACAAGCCCCAAAAGGAAGATTATCTAAACTCTGTAGACCCTAACCCCTATGGACCCGATAAGCCCTAAAGGAAGTTGATCTGGGCCTCGTCTCGAACGTCTCGAAGAGGCGGTCGCTGTGTTCCGCCAGAGAGTTGCAGGGCCTGAAGATCCATCTTCACGCGTCCTTTTTGGGATTACCTTCTAGAATCCTAAATATAAGCCCCAAAAGGAACTACTATGGAGCCTATGGGTACCCATAGGCTCCATAGTAGTTCCTCTTTGGGATTAATGATTACCTTCTAGAACCCTACACATAAACCCCAAAAAGGAACTACTAGGGGAGCCTTTTGGTAATTACATAGACCCTGGGTTTGTAGTACCGCTTTCGGTGGTTATCTATCGTCTGGTTAGCATCCCGCACTTAAAGGAGTTAGGGAATCAACAACATGGTGCTACGGTGTCTAGGCAGCTCCTACTCCACGTCAAAGTACACTGCTTCCGGCTCTGGGAGGTGGGGAAATCAGGATTCCATATGCGATGGCTATAGCCGTGGGCGAGCCCATCGTTGCATCTGGGACTTCAAGGCTATCCCTAGGGCTCCAGTTGCCCAAGTAGTAGGTTACGAACCATCTATTCTGTACCCCAGACACCTACTATCTTTAGGTAGCTGGAGCCCTATGCTCTTCTAGTCCTTGTAAGCCGACCCTAAATCCGCGTCCGCGTAACCAGAAATCGCCAATCCCTAAGCTCAGAATCTCGAGCCTCAGAAGCCCAACACGACCGTAGACGCTCTCCGATGCTAGGAAATACGGTTGACGAAATAAATCCTGCACTACCCATAAAGAGGAATATACCATAATTCCCATAGTTTAGGGTCCGGAAGGAAATATTCCGGATTTATGTCATCAATAGGATGCCAGGCTTGGGCTTCCGACGTGTGGAGGAAGAACTGCTTCGAAATGCCAAAAGCGATTGCCTGTGGGGTTGGAAGAAGAAGCAAAAAAGCTTCGGTCCCTCACTCTCTCTCTCTCTCTCTCTCTCTCTCTCTCTCTCTCGCTCTCTTTCTCGTTCGCTCTCTCTCACAACACTGCCGTCACATCCTCACTAACTACCATAGGGACCGCAGCGGCTTAAATGGTTTGGAGGATTCGGTGTGAGCAGGTTTCTTGAGCCAAGGAAGAACTTTTCCTTGCTTGTCTTCAGATTGTTTCAGCGTTAGCTGAACCTGAGGACTGCAAGCCCCAAGATTTGAGTGGTTCTCATTGGTGACAAGATACCACAGAAATCCGAACGAAGTCTCCAAGACTTGATCAATCCGATGAACCCTAAACCCCCTATAAACCCTAAACCCTGAACCCTTTGCAGCACGTACGACCCAAAGCTGGGCCCCAAGTCAAGCCCCTCAGTCCTCAACCCCAAGACGGTTTAGGGTTAAGGTGTTTTTGGGGTTTAGGGGTTCGGGTTAGGGCTAAGGGGTTAGGGTTTAGGTCAAGTGGTTATGGTGCAATGGGGCTTTCTCTCTGCAGAGCAGGAGTAAGTCTCAAGGGTTTAAGGTTTAGAGTTGAGGGTTCAGGGTTTGAGGTTTAGGGCTTAAGTTTGTGTTGTGTTAAAGGGTTTTTTAAATTATTTTCGTCGGGTTTACGGTTTTGCTGGAGCTTCTTGAGATTCCGAGTTCACCCCCGGAGGAGCCTGGCGAAGTGGTTCGCCAACAGGGGGTGCAGCCTCAGCAAATGCTGCTCAAGATGGGGCCCTTTAAAACCAGAATAAGGCTGAATAAGGGTTGTAGGGTATATTACAGTAGAGTTATAGATGAAACCCTAAGGAGATACTACTGCTAATTATTCCGACCGTGACATATTAACCGAGGAAGGGGACAGGATGATATCTTCAAAGCCATGGGGCTATGGATTGAAGACTCAGAATAAGACGTGCAGGCCCGGAACCCTGAGCCCCTAAACCATCCTATATGGTTTCAAGTGCTGAGGCTGGGGTTTGGGTGAAGCGATCAGTAGCTGTCGGAGGTAGACCCATTTCGAGCAAACTTGTCGGTCTGGAAGGCAACATGCCCAGCTAGATGCCGAATGTCAGCCCCAATTCAGGAGGCTATCTAAACTTCTTATAGGCGGCTAATTGCTGCAACGAGGAACCAGGAAACGATGCCTAACATGCTGACTCCAAACGTAACTTAAAGCCTCCCCCTGGCCATTTTGGGTCTTCTTTCGGCCGCTTGCTCTCAGGCAGGTCGGCTGCCGCGCTGGCAGCCGAGGTCGGCGACCGCTTTGCCCCGCCTGTCTACTCAGGGTCGAGGCTCTGGGATCGATTGCATCTTCTGGGCTTTTCTATGAATGATGATGTGATGTTAGCAACTCGATAGGTTTTGGGATATACATGGTTCTATAACATTTAGCATATAGAATAACATTATATGACTGTACAAAGTTAATTACACGGGCTGCGCTGGCCTCCTTGTGGCCCGCCAGGCCCCCCTCGTGCCGCACGCACGTGGAACAGCTGCAAAGTCTCCGGGACGAAGGAGAAGTATCCTGAGTTTCGAAGGGCCATTACACACTGTAGGATTTTATAACATCGTGCAACTAGTAAATGACAGTATTGTATATTAATATAGTATGATATGGTATTACATTATATAGTATTTGTGCAAGATAGTCGAATCCTCATAGTTTCACAACATCCACCATGCTTCGGGGTGTAATTAGACGGGATCTCTATAATTATTCCTAACTGGGACACTTTGAGCGAAGCCAGGCAACTCAATCACAGGGAAGGCGGTCGGTGCTAGTAAGGATAGGAGCGAGCTTACTCAATAAACTCTGGTATTACACAAGTATGACCACAAGCCTTCTTCTTCAATGGCATCTGCCTGTAAAATGGGTTTCGAACCCCTTTAGACCCCTAAACCCCAAACTAAACCCCTTAAAGCCCCTAAACCCTGGATCATGTCTTCTAGAAGCCCGCGCCCTGGTTATGAAACGGCGAAACCCAAACCCCCAGCCCTCTCAGATAAGCTTTAGGCCCCCGAGATCCTCAACCATAAAACCTAAAGCACTCCATACCCAAGCCGTAAACCGAAACCCCAAACACTAAACCCTGAACCCGACATTCCCTAAACCGAAAGCCCAATCCCTAAAGCCCTAAAACCCTAAAGCCCTCCACCATTTGCCGACAGACCTGCCAGAAGCCGTGGTCTCTGTGCCTCAACCGCCTTGTGCTGCGAAGGTTTGCCAGGCTTGAACGGTTTTAGGGCTTTGGGGACTGTTTGGGGCCTGAGGCCTATAGGGTGGTCATTCAAGGCTTCGGCTTGAAGCCTTTGTAGCATCGTAAATTATAGGTGTCTACAGAGTTTAAAGACTTGGGACTGCCTTTAGGGTTTCAGATTGCATTAATGAAGTGTCCGAAGACCGTCCCCAGGGTAGCCTATAGGGTTTAGTGGTTGTGGCTTCAGCGGCAGCGAAGCGCCGCTTCGCGGCTTGGGTCTTCCGATTCTGGGATTGGTTAGACTGAGTGCCCTAAGGTCATGCAAACGCGGGCCAGGGATAGATCTCTTCAAGAACCCCAACACCAGACCCTGCACGACCCTGAAGCACAGCAAACGCTCGGTCTCGCTGCATAGCAAGAGTCTATCTCCGAGAAGCCAGCTGTTCGCCTGAGAGCCAGATCTTAGGAGCCTCCGAAGTGAACAAATACCCCCTATTCGGGTCCCCAATATAGTACGGCACTCTTATGAAAAGGACCCTAAATGGGACTCTAAGTTAGTGAACTACCCGTATGTAAGTTTAGTCGGTACCTTACGGTGAAGCAAAACGGGTAGGATCCTGAAGATAGCGGATCCTGCAAAACCGATCCCGAACTCCCGTGCCAGGCGTGCGTAAGGATTCTTCCGAAAGACGCTGCCAGGAACTTTTTGTTTCGGGTGGGCAAGGTTTAGGGTTTAGGGTTTAGGTTCAGGTGGAAATTTCAGCACACGACGCGGTACTTCAGAGATTGGCAGCTGCTGCAGGTGACCGGACAGGTTATTGCGCAAGACATCTGCATCCGAAGTCGCAAGAGTGTCACGATCCTGTCCAATCCTGGACACGGCTTTGGCCGGTGGGAGAGATTTGGGGCTGAAAGTTGGGGTGAGGTCTGTTACATGCCAGGTACTGACATATGGTTCGGTCAGGGAACAGAGTCGTTACTGCGTCCCAACCTTCCTACAGAGACAGCACATATCCGTGTCTACTCATCTATACCGATTCTCAACTAACGCGGATTCCACGACCACCCGTGCTCGCAGACTGTTTCCACTCTTACTTGTGGCATTCACCGGAACCCCAGCAACGACTAAACCAAGCTCAGCCAGGGTGCGCCCGTCGAGATCGTGAACTTCCATGACAACCTGTCAAAGGTCTTGCGTACATGGCTCAGCCGAAACAAGCTTCCGGTAACCCCAACGGTCCCTAGCACATAAACCCCAAACCCTTACAAACCCCTCTAATACCTCCGAAGTCAGTGCTCTTTCGAGCATTCTATGGCACCAAAAGGACGAACAAAGTGTTTCCTGAGACTGTATGAGGGTTTTATAGTGTCTGAGACGAGTTTCAAGGAACTGTCCTGGTTTTCCACGGGTTCTCCTGTATATGCTTCTAAACCCTAAACCCCTAACCCAAGACCCTGAATTTCTGGCTTAACGACAGCCGATGGTGTGCTAAGAAACAGCGCTGCCTCATGGCATGGTGGTTGTCAAACCCTAAGGATTCACATACCGAAATAGTAGGTTACCCTAAGGGTCCATGTACCCAAACAGTATATACCTTGGCCTTAAATTAGTCCTCATATATTAACAATCAATCAATCAATCAATCAATCAATCAACCAACCAACCAACCAACCAATCAATCAATCAATCTATATATATATATATGGACCATACATAGTATTTGGGGGCATGGACCCTTAGGGATACAGGGGTGCAGAATACATGGTTAGTAACCTACTATTTAGGCAACTGGAGCCCTAGGGAAGCATGCTAGAATCCTTTCTCTGCGAACGAATGATATGGCCCATCCGCCCGAAAAAGAAAATAAGTTGAACCTAAAAATAGTCTCAACCAGACCCAGAACCGCGGTGTGTGCATACGCAGTTGCATTAGATTGCATTGCACTACTGAAATAACAGGTACAACCACTCATAGTAAGGACTGCTAAAGATACCACCAACCGAAAGTTCCTAACCCTAACCCCACCCCTAACCCCACAAAAGGAACCGATTGACCTGGCGGATCCGCGGCCAATCCTCCTCGGCCAATCCAAGGAGTACGGCCTCCTCGCAGGACTCTGGCGATAAGTTACCCCCTCTCCTTCCCCAAGATAAACAACCAGCACAAAGAGAGAGCGAGCGAGAGAGAGAGAGAGATAGAGAGAGAGAGAGAGAGAGACAGAGAGCGCCGGAGAGTGAGGGAATGCGAGAGAACCAGAGGTAACAAAAAGACACAACAAAGGTCACCTTCATCCTGTTGCATCCAAGGTGGCTCGGGGGAGCCCTCATCCTGACCTTCCTTGTCTCCTGGACCCTCAAACTATGCGAAGTCTCTTCACAGTTTCTACTGCAGCGGCTCGCGACGTGCCGTCCTCATCGCCCTCCACATCCACCTCCGGAGCGGCTGGGAAGTCTACTTCTCTGCAAGGGGCAGGAAGGGAACAGACTATGATGTTGCCCCATTTCTGAAGGATGAGCCCCAGAGTCGTTGGGCCTGAAGCCGCCCAACGGCCTAAGTCCTACAACTCAACACCACAAATTCAGGATGAACGATTCAAGGGAAATCAGGTGGAACTCGAATCGAGTTAAGGCGAGGCTGCTGCCGCCCTGCTTCCAGCCTTCAACAGGTCCACCATCGCTTTGCCACCCCGCTTGTTTCGCAGTGGTTCCAGAAGGGCACTGAGGCGCAACACTCGGCCTAAGATGATCGAAACCCGGTGACCCGGTGGATCACTTCCACAAGACAGGGTCGGGGCTATTTATGGGTTTACGTGACTTGAGGCTTCTCTATGTTTTTGCGAGCGCAGCTGTGTGTGAGGACCTGAGCATAAGAACTCCACCTTGGGGCGCCTGAGGCATTTCCGGGTTGTTCGTGCCTTCTTGCAAACGCACGACGGAATTAGTTCTCATGTCGGAACCAGCATTAAAACAGTCTTCTTCTTCTTCTGGCTACTACTGTTGGCTTCTGCGGCTCAAACATACATACAGCTTGTAATTTTGGTAGATTCAATCAAGATGTTTAGGAGGAAGCCATGGTTTTCTCCTGGCCTTCACTGATTGCCTTAATTCAGACCTCTCCCACCCCTGTGCCCTTGTTCAAAGCTGCGGTGCACTTTTGGAATGCCCGAGACGGTGCTGCGACAGTGTAATGACATCCGCTTCTAGCCCTCAGATTGGGTCTAAAGGGTTTAGGGCCTAGGGTTTAAGGTCTAGCGACCCGATGCTCGTTAATTAGACATTCAGGGCAAAAGCAGCTCTGATGTACGGCGTTACTCGGAAGCCATGAGGACCTGATGTATGGGTAGATAGACGGGTCGATGAAACATTGGAGCATACATACATGACATACGTAACCAGGACAAACATCCGAAACGGATGCCAGCTAGTCTGTACAAATTTGTTACCAGAGACTCCAGCTACATAAAAACAAGATTGGAGTCCTGCTGGCAAGCCCAGTGGCATTGAAAGCTCTCTGCCAGTGGCTCCTCAGATTTGGAACGATGGAGATGGAACACTCACGAGACCCAAGCCCATGCGGATGTCTAGCGGCTTTCCCTGTAGTTAGGATTTGAATTCCCGACAAGAAAACTAGTAAACAAGGCCCCCGGCCATCCCTTTGACAACACTCATCTACACATGGGCATTCTTGAAGGACGAGGAATGAAACTTTCTCCTCACAGAAGCACCTTCAACGCGATGGCTAGGCTTCGGGCTGACTAAATTAAAGAGATGTGCGACTTTGATGGCTCCGGCTTGCTTGCAAGGCCTGAGATCAGATTGAAGGTTAGGGTTTGCAGGTTTAGAAGCGAGGACTTCGACTCGGATTGGGAAAAGGATTGGGTGTTGTGTTTGCTGTTTCTATCTCTCAGTTGAGGCCGATGGTGGCACTTGGGAAGCACAGTTCGAGTCTAGAGTTCGTCTTGGAATCTCGTGCTCCGGACAGCTGCACAGATTTTTGTCCCGGGGTGGTTGGGCCCTAAACCCTAAACCGCAAACCCAAGACCCGAAACCCCTACACCCTAAACCGTAAACCCTTAAACCCTGCGCAAATGCTTCCAAGTCTCCAGGTTCACGTCTGGTAGCAAGTGGGGCCTTGGCCGTAGCTCGTGCTCGAGGGGTCAGCTCCGAACTGGGTTGAACTTTTGGGGTTTAGGGTTTTAGGGTCTAGGGTTTAGGGATCAGGGTTCAGGGTTTAGGGTTTTAGGGTTTAGGGTTCAGGGTTTAGGGTTTTAGGGTTTAGGGTTTAGGGTCTAGGGTTTTAGGGTTTAGGGTCCAAGCAAGCCCACATACGACCTCGCGGGTCTACTGATGAAAAAAGCCCATCATGGCCGTCGTGGCAATCTAACCTGGGGTCTTGTTAAGAAACTTAATTTATGTTGCCATAATGGGGATCCATAGTACATGATAATACTAGGGATCTATACTACATACTCAAAATAGGCATCTAGAGTAAGTGATATAGGCCCCTCCCCGTAAGGGACGGCCTTCCCCGTAAAGGGTGTTTTCGTAAGGGGCCACCCCATAAGGGGTCTTCCCGTAAGGGGTGTTCTCGTAAGGGGCCTCTCCGTAAGGGGTCTTCCCGTAAGGGTGCCTAATAAGGGGCCTGCCCCGTAAGCCGTCCCGGAAGAGCTCCCGTAAGGGCCAGAATGGGCGTAAAAGCTCCATAAAGGGGAAGGTCCAGAAACGGCCCAGCCCTAATTAGAAACGGCCATTTTTGGTCTACGGCACACAAGCAGAAATTCCAGCCCAATTTCTCGTAAGGCCCCTCCCGTAAGGGTCCTCTTCCCGTAAGGGGTGTTCTGGTTTCTTTATTATGGTAGCTTAATTTGAACCCCTTCATAAGAACCCAGCAAGTGGACAACAACATGCGAGGCTTCGAGGCTCAGGGCCCCTGGTTTGGGGCAAGTCTGGGGTTGGGGGAGGGGGTGCAATCCAGCAGTCTTACACTAAGGGCCCATGTACCGAAATGGTAGATACATTGCCCCCAGAGTGCCTATATAGGGACTACTTTAAGGCCGACGTATATACCATTTGGGCACATGGACCCTTAACTTACAGTAGGGCTACATGTCCTCCCCGCAGGTTACAACAAGAACCAAAACTTTAGGGTTTAGGGGTTTAGGGGTTTAGGGGTTTAGGGTTTAGGGGTTTAGGGGATTAGGGTTTACGCTTTTGGACAAAGAGTAAATGTACGGCCCGACGTGCCGAAGCACGAGAATCAAGCCTAGATCCGCTCAGAGCTTCACGACCGCAGAGCCCTGGAACTCGAAACCCTACCAAAACCCTGAACGCCTGAAGCCCAAACGAAGAAGCCTTCATAAATTAGAATAGGGTTTTGGGGTATCATATACTATAATTACTATACCGGTAGTGAGGAACCCCAACATAGTATTGGTAGTTATTTAGGCTCCTATAGTGCTCCTGCTCCATCCGTTCCCGAGCCAAACTTTGCCAAAGTGACGGCGTTGGGACTGGTGCCTTGCAGCGGGAGCAAAGTTCACAGCAGACATCCGAGCCATTCGATCATGCTCTATACGGTTTAAGGCTTAGGTTTAGCGTTTAGGGTTGTGCATTTCCGGGTCTTGGCTTAGGATATGAGTTTACGGTCTAGCTTCGGGTTTCAGGACTTGGCAACAGCACCAGCTGAGAGCAGCAACAATAACTCGTCAAGAGAAAAGGACATCATGTTGAAGCAGGGCTTCGGTAGGGTTTCCATAGGTGCTTGTAGTGTTTATAGTTTTTTGGCTCTTTCATAAGACCCTAAACCCTAAACCTCATGGGTTGTTTGTACTGTGCGGGCCTCGGCGGCAGCAGCAGCGAGGCGAATCTGCTGCGCAGCAGCCTTGCAGCTTGGATTCAGCTGCGCCTCTTTCTTTCATGTCTCCATGGCAGTTCATACAGTATACCGGAAACTGATGTCTGAGTCTGCTCACATCTTGGCTGCTTTGCTCGATGCTCATGCAAGCGGTTTCAAAGATCGTGCTGAGGCAGAGAGGGCTGGCACAAGCCAACTGAGCCTAGAAGGTGCCCAGCACATCCCAAAATGAACCCAAACCCCCTAAACGGCCCTAAACCCGAATCCACTAAACTCCTACAAGTTAGCTTCCATCTTCTAGCTTGACTTGCCACCAGTCACCGTCCTAAAGCCGGCACCTCCTCGACATTCCGCGTTGACTCCCCAGGCGCCCAGGGAAAGTAGCGGAAGGTGGCGGACTGCGAGGGGCTTTGACAATTTGAGGTTTAGGGATTCTGCGGATTTAACACTAAAACTATGAAGGCTACAGAGGGCAGTTTTGGGGAACAAGATGACGTAATGCTTTATAGGGTCAAGTTTAGGGCTTCGTTGCTTTGATTGATTGAT
Source organism: Symbiodinium necroappetens (assembly GCA_905231915.1). Taxonomy (NCBI): domain Eukaryota; class Dinophyceae; order Suessiales; family Symbiodiniaceae; genus Symbiodinium; species Symbiodinium necroappetens. Next base: position 10,555 of record CAJNJA010005494.1, read on the forward strand.
GGTTTGGTGGGTTGCGGCATTGTGCGTGTTTGCTGTAGACGGTAAACCCCACCTCTAGAACCCGAACCAACCCTAACCCTAAACCCTACCCCTCAAGCCCTAGACCCCAAGCCCTGCCCCTAAACCCTAAACATCCCTAAACCCTAAACCCCAAGCCCTAACCCTAAAAGTAGACTGCGCGACCACCTGAGCTTCCTCGGATCCGAGCCCTGCAGCCACGACAGCCGCGCGAGTCGATCCTCCAGCTTCCTGTCAGCGGAACAGGGCTTAGAGGGTCTAAAGTCTAGGTTTAGGGTTTAGGGTCTAATGTAGGGGCCTTAATAAGTAGAATAGGGTTTGGGGGGTATATTGCAGTTATATTGTAAAAAGGAACCCCCAAAAACCTATTCTAACTATGAAGGCCCCTATACTATAGGGTTTAGTTTAGGGTTTGGGAGTTATGGTGTAGGGATGCGGGTTTAGGAGCTTAGGCTTCTGGGATCCAGAACTATCAAGTCAGGCTCTGGGCCCTGATAAGAGGTCGGTTAGATGTCCAAAGGCCAGTGATCGGCCATGACTCGGCCTTGATTCAGCTTCGTGCTTATTTCTTCTTTTGATTTAGTTCGATTTCGAGGTTCTACTTGGAACGTGGAGGGCATGCTGATGGAGTGAATGGCAGCATTCACTTATCATGGAGAGTAAACACCATCCTTCATGTGAGAGCCTGACGGCACGGAGACAAGCAAAAGCTGTTTGTCCACACTGGAAAATCCAGCGGCTGCGCCAGGGGCACTGCTTATGATTCATTTAGGGTTTAGGGCTTCGGGTTTAGGGTTAACTGCAAACTCCCTATATAGGGGTTTAGGGTTTAGGGTTTAGGGGCAGGTTCAGGTTCCCAAGTAGCCCCTTAAAACTAATTGTTATAGGAAGATCCCAAGCTAAAGGGCAAAAGGGTACTACAGGCAGACCCACGTATCCAGCTCTATACGCACGCCGAACACATGTCTGCAACATACATACATGTGTAATGTTGGGACCTAAAATATTGCCAATACTATTTTGGGGGGGTCCTTGTTACAATTATAGTATACTGGGCACCAAAACCCTGTTCTAATCACTAAGGCCCTTATAGTATCGATCTCAGCCGTGCACATCCGCTCCCGAAGCCCGGCAGCCAAGCCTTTAAGCTGCCCCTCAGGCGAGTCACCAGGGGCGGCAAAGGCTCCACGCAGAGCCTGAAGTAAACTGGGTTCTTGTTAGGGGAGTTAATATTACCATAAGAAAGAAACCATTATTTACTATAGATCCCCATTATGGTAACTTAAAGAAAATCCCAGCAAAAAAAAGCAATGACGTAGACTTGGGCTTCCGAGTGAGGGCTAAATGTTTTCGACGTCGGTGCTCAGCTTGTTTTGAGGTGTATTGGCCCCACAGAGCTTCCTCCTTAGAGCCTAATATGGCTGGAGTCGGAAGTGCCGATTTAAGGCTCTGGGACGATACAGTAAATGGTTTGGTGCCCCAGTCTACGAACATGGGAAAAGCAGTAGTGGCTCTGTTCCTGCTCCAGTTAAGCCAGTTGTCTCCGTTGGGCTTCGCGGAAGCTGCATGTCTTCGGTTGTTGTATATCGAGAGATGAAACCCGATCTGCATGCGAGAATTCCGAGACCCAAACCAACACCGGCCGCAAATGATGCTCAAAAGAAGAGGCCGAGAACCATGCCCGTAATGTAGCGGCCTTCACAATCAGAATAGGGTTTTGGGGTTTTTCTACTTTCAGTATTGTAATAATCCCAAAATAGTATAGGTAATTAGTAGGGCCCCTGTATTGCCGGCAGGCTACAGGAGACATAGGCGTTTGCAAGCCCGAAACTGGACACATTCCTGAACATCAAGACAAAGACCAAGGCGCAGATGACAGCGAGGCCACCGCTTCAAGGCCCAAACTGCGAAAATGCCTCAGTTCGGCATCTGTCCTCGCCAACCCCCGCTCGGCAAAAACAGTCTAAGGGTTTAGGGTTTAGGGTCATGAAAACCAGAATGCTTCGCCGAGTCGCCAACGTTGGCGCCAGCATCTACAATGAGGGCCTCCTATCGGCAGTGAGAGTTTTGATGCTCGCAACCAAATCACCAATACACTTCTATCTAACGTATTCAAGTCGAAAAGCTGAATATGTATGTGTATACATATATGCACACACCGTCGCTTGCTCACGTGTACGAGGTTGTCAGGCGTTTGGGTTTCGGGTCTTTTTGCCACTTTCGGTTTCAAGCGATTACGTCTGAACCTGCAGTGTCATCTGTGCCTTGCACCAACACATACACATTAAGAGAAGCCTGCCACATCTGGCCAGGCTGTAGTTGTGGTTTGACGTGCACAGTGCCCTGTCTCCTTTTGTGCAGGCACTGGCCATGCCACATAGTTTGAACCCAAACCCTATACCGCTCCCCGACCTCAACCCAAACTAGGGCACCCTGCCACGCAGCTTGGTGTCCGCCCTAAATCCCAAACCCTCAACCCTAACTGTCCCTAAACAATGAGCCCTAACCCCGAACCCCCAATCCCTAAGCCCCTAATCTCAAGCTCTAAACCCCAAACCCTAAAACCCAAACCCTTAAGCCATGAACCTTGAACTCAGAAACCTTTACACCCTAACCTCCCAAACCCTATAAACCCTAAACTAAGCCAGGCTTCGACGGCCTTCTCACCTAGGTCGTGGAGCGGCTCGTAGCAGCCACCGACATGGATCTCTTGATGTAGAAACTCTTCCTCCTTGAGAACCCTACGTATGATTGATAGGAGCATGCTTAAAGGATCATGGGACTTAGTAACAAGGGTCATTGTTAGGGTAGCGATTATGGTTTGTAAGTACCTATAACCGCAATTAAGGTACTTATAACTATACTGTACTTACTAAGTCTTATGATCCTCCGAGTATTCCTTGGGTAGAATAGAAGGCTTTGGAGTCTGCCCAATGCACTGCGAAAGACACTTTACTGTGCCTTCGAGTCCGGCGTTTTGGGTTTCCGCTGCTTTGGGGTTTAGGGCTGAGGGCTTTGGGTTTGAAGACCGAAACAGATCTTGAACATGCAGTGCAACATGCAAATTGATACCCGGCGACAGACAGCTGTGCTACGAAACACACGTCGACCATACAAGTAGTGGGGGCGGGGCCAAAACGTCGATAAACACCGGAAAATTTGGAAGTTCATGCACCGTGCACACAGCAACCCCGAACCCAAAGGCATGACAAGCAAAACTTCGACGTCCAACGACTCATGCAAGCTCTGCATTCATTCAAGCCTCCAGCCTGCCGGCCCAGAGCCCAAACCTTACGCAGTTCCAAAAGCCTGTCGAAGCCATAAAAACCCTGAAGCTGCGCATGTGGGATTTTCAGAAAAAAGCATGACCCGTCGACCCGGAGTTCATGGAGTATCGATGCACAGTCTGGTTGCCATCAACACCAATGGCCATGATACTGCCGAACATGCTACGAATCAGTAATGTATAGTACTAATCAGTAATGTATAGTAAGAATCAGTAATGTATAGAAACATTCAGTAATGTATAGGATCTTTATTCTTTAAGAAGGCCCCATGTCTACATCCCAAGGGCCTCCTCACGGAGCTGTCGGAGTTCGTCCTCGCTGAGTGCTGCAGCTGCAGGTGCAGTGGCCATGGCCAGGCGGAGCGCTGGGGTGTTAAGGATACGGTTCAGAGGTCTAGGGTTTTAAAGTTTTAATGTTAGGAATTAGAAGAAGGCTAAGTTTTGGGGGTGTATTCTACTATAGTGATAAAAAAGGAGCCCATAAACTAGTATAGATTACGATTAAGGCCCCTCTATTGGGCTGGAGGGATGGCCCTGTTCTAACTTAACGGTTCTTCTTCAAGGCACTTCGAAGTCTTCCCACTTCCTGTTAGGACTTTGCATCGCTTCCGCTTCCTAGAGTTTATTTTTGAAGCTGCTTCTACTTCCTCGGCTGCTTCCGGGTTTTAGCTGATGGCTAACCCTAAAGCCCTAAACCCTCAGACCTGGCTTCAAGGTCGTAAGGCCTTACGCTGACTCCTCGGTGTTAGGGATGAGAGTTGTTGAATGTCAGGAACCCCCCAACCCCCTATGAACATAGACTATCGATGCTTACGCGTGCCTTTCGTACTTAAGTTCCTTCACCCTGCGAGCCCTAGTCTTTGGGATCTATTGAAATCTAAATCCCTACACCTTCAACTCTTTAAAACCCTAACCCTTAAACCTGAAACCCTAAACCCTTAAACCCTAAACCCTAACCTTTATAAACCCTATAAAGCCTTGTGATAACTGCAGCTGTCTGAGGCTTCTGGAAGCCCGATGGGCTGACACGCAGGCGATGGGCGCTTCACGGGATCCCCGAACCGGTGCAGCGACAACGAGAGCACATGGGGTTTGGGGTTTAGGGTGTAGGGTTTAGGGTTCATACATCCAGAACGCAAATTCCAGAATCATGCAACTACCGACTTCCTCTCATGTTGTCCTCTCTCCTGCTCTGGCTGAGATGCCGCTGAAGCAACTAGCGAAGCCGCAATTGAAGAGTCGACGAACGGCCAATCTGGGCATCTGCAAAAATCGACTGATACTCTGCCAGAGATATTTATAGTCATTTATAGTCCTTTCCAAAAGGTCCTCAACGCATGCAGTCCTAAGGCCAAACATTGCAAATCCCGACTGAGGCAATACGGCTGAGGGACGAGGGCCTTGAAAGTGCGCCGCTTTACAGATTCTAGACTTCAACCCGGGCATACCCTAAGGGCAGACTCGAAGGAAGGAAAGCTTGACAGTTGACATTCAAAAGTCAGAAGGCTGCAAACCAGAACACAAGAATCATGAAACCTAAACCCTAAACCCCTAACGCTTGGGCTTGTGCCAGCTTTGCCAAGCCTCGGCCACTCGCTGTGGCTCCCCGGCGCTGGCGGATGGCAGCGGTTTAGCAGGTTTTTGGGTTCGATGGGAAAGGGAAGGTTGGGGCAGGGGGCGGGCAGGACTTCAGTGTCTGTCCAGCTATCTCCTCATCAGATACCTTCTTCAGAGCATTGTGCAAGCCGGCTTAGTTTTGGACTGTGGGAATTTGCTTTTGGGGCTTCGGAGTCCGTTATTCCGGCATGGTGCCGTGCAACTTGCAGGTCGGTCTGCCAGGCATCCGCAGCACTACTCAGTTTTCCGAAAAATACCAGAAAAGGTCATATCCTGTCTTTTCGGTTGACTCATCACGGAGCCCGTTGACATCTCCCGAGGCCGCGGATGCCGCATAGCCCACACTCAAAACCAACATGCACACTCGCCAATATTCCGAAAGCGCCCTTGAGGCATTACACAAGCCCTACTACAAGTCCTACTTCTCTTAAACCCTGTACCCTTTGTGGAACTCTATGAAACCGAGATCTCGACTTATCCCACTTCTAAAGCCCCACCGTATGTCCCCCCAGGTCTTGCACCTCGCTGGCTGCCGACTTGGACATGGACTGCATCATATAGAGCCTGGCTTTAAGTACGCAGTTTAGCATTTAGGGTTTGGGGGTTGGGGTATATGTATAAGGCTTAGGGAGTTTAGGGTTTAGGACTTCAGGGTTTTGAGGTTCAACTTGGAGCCGGCTTAAGGTCCAGAGCCGGTTTAGGGTGCGTTGTTTTAGGTTGACTCGAGTAGAGCACCGTCGCACGGCATTTTGCGCAGAAACAATGGACTTAATGACTTACTTGTTTTAACAGGTTCTTACCAGACATTGACACTAAACTTTCCAGCTGATAGCTCCCGAGACTCGAGCAGGCGGCCTTGATAGTGAGTTTCATTATAAGTATACCCTAACCCCCAGGTACCTACTATATAGGGTACTAGAGCCCCTAGGGCCCTATATAGTAGGTACCTGGGGGGTTAGGGATAAGTATTGCTGACTGCGATCCTTGCACGTTGCGCCAGATCCGAAATGCCACATATCCAGCAGAATCCTGACGGGAAGCGTCTACTGCCCAAAACGTGCGTATGCATCGCCACACGTCTGTCTATACTGAACTTGGTACCCTTGCAAGACTTGTAATTTTGCGTTGCTGTTTCTCGGGGATTGTAGTAACAAAAAACCAAATTAAAGCTACTTCCAAGTTCCCTTAAGCCCGTGACATCCTACGCCCGGACCCTCAGGCATCTCCCCGCACGGCCAAGCCACGACATCCCCGCATCGATGTCCTCTTCCTGCGGATGCAATGCTTCCTAAACCCTAGGCCTAGGAAATAAACCCTCAAACCCAAAACCTCGAAACCTGGAACCAAAAGACTTGCATTTGCGTCTTTCGCTGCTCAAAAGTGCAACTGCTGCCGTTATACTTGGACCGCGAGTTTCACAGCTCTAAGTCTGAACCGCAAATCATCACAAATCTCCAGCTTTCAACATCTCAAACCTATGTGCTTCACAACTGAAAGTGCAAACCCCCAATGTGTTTAGGCTAGTTTGGTCGGGTGTATGTCTATCACATGTCTGTCTGTCTGTCTGTCTGTCTGTCTGTCCGTCTGTCGATATATCTCTCTCTCTCTCTCTCTGCCTGCCTACTTGTCTATGTGTGTCTGTGTCTATATGCATCTATGTATGTACGTACGTATGTATGTATGTATGTATGTATGCATGTATGTATTCCTGTGCGTGTATGTGTGTAGATACGTATGTACTTTACAACAACAACAACAACAACAACTACTACTGCTACTACCACCGCTGCTGCCACTGCAGCTGCTGCTGCTTCTGCTTCTGCTACTGCTCTTGCTGCTGCTTGCTGCTCCTGCCAGTGCTACTGCTCCTGCTCGTGCTCCTACTGCTGCGGCATAGTAGTAGTAGTAGTAGTAGTAGTAGTAGTCGTAGTAGTAGTAGTAGTAGTAGTAGTCGAAGTCGTCGTAGTAGTAGTAGTAGTAGTAGTAGTAGTAGTAGTAGTAGTCGGGGTAAAAGTCCTAGTAGTAGTAGTAGTAGTAGTAGTAGTAGTAGTAGTAATAGTACTAGTAATAGCAGTAGTAGCAGTAGTAGCAGTAGTAGTAGTAGTAGTAGTAGTAGTAGTAGTACCTAAGCGCGCCTCCAGGCGCCTGGTGTTAACCTTGCTTCTTCAGCCGTTTTACTCGGTATTTACAGTACT
>CAJNJA010005495.1:4940-17669 GCA_905231915.1 Symbiodinium necroappetens
TCTCTCTCTCTCTCTCTCTTTGTGCGTGTGCAAGCGTGTCTGCGTGCACGTGTGGGTGAGTTTCTGTCCAAGACACGACGAGCTCTGAAACTGTCACTCTTCGGTTTGGCCACGAGCACGCTGACTCCCGCCTGCGAGATGATGCGAACACTGCGGAGAAGATTCCGCGGGAGCGCGAGGTGAGGCAAAGCTGTTGGAATACTGAGACTTGGGAGAATCGTCCACTGAGGCATGGCGACGGCTTCTGGCCCGGGTGGCACAACTGCCGCCGGCCTACAGCCACGAGTACTCTGCAGAAAGGTGCGTGCACCTGAGCATTGCTGAGGCGCGGATACCCGAAAGCTTTTGCGTTGCTGCAGGCAGGGAGATCCTTCCCACCCAAGCCAATCTCGAATTCCGCGCCTGTCAGGAGAAGCACGCCGAGTTGCCAGCGCCCGAGAATACACAACACTGAAAGCGGACTGGAATTTGAGAGAGGAAAAGAGAGAAGAGCCGGAAGCATTGGGCAAGCCGCAACAGAGGGCTCCACGAGATAGAGGGAGCCGGACAAACGGATCTCTTTTGTATGCGTCCCACATTTACCTACAACCTTGCACAGCGCTACAGTGCCACAGTTCTCACACCGAAGATTCGCTTTTCTCTGCCATGGCGCTGCCGGCGCTCCTGCAGTGTTCGGGGCAGATAGGCTCCGGGCCAAGCTGGGCGGAGGTGAGGGGCAACCTGCCGCAGACTCGGAAATTCAGAGCCAAGAAATCCTACCAGTAGATGTCACGCCCCTCTTAGGTCCTTCTACACTGCCATGAACCTCGCCTCAAGACGCTCTGAGTGAGTAAGCGTGGGTTGGCGTGCTTTGAGAAGCTGGTTTCGGAACCAGAAAGATGCTTCACGCTTGGAAAGGAGACATCACTGTGGACACGCAGTCCCCGCGATACTGGGAGCTCCTAGATGTATGGAGGCACGACTACAGAACTGACCACCCCATGACTCTATGAGGAGATGGGTTCAGCATCACTTCTTTTGCTGTCTATACAGGAAGATTGACGGTGATCCTGTCCTGTCGCAGCAAGCATCGCGCCTCGCGGCAATTTCAGGCATGCCCTTGACCTTTGGAATGTTGCAATGCCGGTCTAAGGAGCCAGTGCCCTGTGGGCTACCTGACCTTGAAACTTCTCGGCTTCGTCTCCCTACGAGCCGCTCGTCGATTCGAGAGTCCGGAGAGCCCGGCGCAATTGGTCCCAATCTCGCACCAAGGCCGAGGTGATACTGGAGGAGCTCCTCAAGCTCGAAGGCACGATTGCAAGAGGACTTCTGCGGTTGAGAGTACGCGAATCGCGTTGTCGAGTGAGGGGTGATGATCCACCCGATCTTGCGATGCCTGGCCTCCACCCTGGACTGGCACAAAGTGGCCGACCTGGGATGGCCGCTGTTCCGGCTGCTGGCCCGGGTCGAGCCCCTCGCCCGCGCTCTTGAACTGCTGTTGCACCACGGTATAAAGACCGTAAAGCCTGATCTTCTTATTTTCTGTCAGGAGTCCTGCTCACGAAGAGCTTGGGATGACAAACCCTTTGAACACCTGGTCCGAAGCAAACTGGTTGAGCGATGCTTGCGCAGAATGGACAGTCTGGCGATTTCTTGCTTCGTTGCTGTTGCTGAACCACTCATCGGCGTGCATGCTTCTGCAAGGAAATGCCATACTTGGAGCTGGTGCAAAGACACCTCGATGAAGGCATCGCAGTCCCAGCAGCTGCACCTTCGCTCGCATGGCATAGGCATAGACGATCCACCAAAGTAGTTTTGCGTCGGACAGCTCACGGAAAGTTTTGAGCTCAGGCAAGCGGCCTGTTGCTGTCCTACCCAGATCGGATTTCTCCCTACAGCCGTGCCACCGCGCTGCTCGCACTGGCCGAGGCAAGCGGCCACTTTGCTCTCGTTGAAAAAAAGAAGAAGAGTTGCTCATCATAGTGCCGCTATATTTGCATATATGGCATATATGTTGCTGTGGGCTGCAGGTGCTTCGGCCTCCACGAGTAGCCCCAGATCTGGTTGGAGAGGCGGTGCCGCTGCCCGCACTGTGGAGACCGACTGCTGCAACATTTTCCAATGTTTTTATTTGGTGAAGAGTGTAAGGAGCGGTTGATTCGGCGGGCAGTGTACATTTTGACTGATGCCTGGTGGCACGTTCTGCATGCATCACGTCACAGTCTGCATGTCGGCAAAATCCAGGAAGACTTTTTGGCACTGAAGTACCCGCCATTGGTGCCCCTGACCTCCCGTTGGCCGCTCGGATGCAAGTCGGCTTGTAGCATCTCGTAGCTCGAGAGCTGGGGACTGCTTCAGGCCCATCTTCCAACTCGCGGACCGACTAGCTTGCAAGGCGACGGGGTGCAGCCGGTTTCAGCGAGGGTGTCAGGTTGTTCCCGAGCCCATCCTGGAGAATTCATGCAAAGCCTGTCTCGAGGGCGAAGTTCGCTGGAATCTCCCCTCACAAGCAGCCCGAAGCAGACCGCGCGTCGCGGTGCTGCCGATGCCAGAGAAGGACTGATCCTCGGTTCTCTGCTGTAGCCTGGTGAGTCTAGTTAGTCCCAGTCGCGCATATCCAGTTTGGGGGGCAGGTCTCTGATGTCGTCCGCTCCTGCAGCCTGCCCTACTGTGACCTGAACTTCTTCGAGCTGGTGTTACGGGCTGTGGCCGCATCAGACGCAGGGCGGCAGGAGTCAGCACTTTTCGTGTTTTATTTCTTGTGTCATACAGTCTTCTGAGCTCTCAAAAGCTCTGGATGGTCAGGCACGGAAAAAGCTGCATCTCGTCGAGGTCGGCGCAAACCTTGGTGACTGCACCTTTTGGGTGGCAGCGCACCTGGGCAGGCCCTGAACAGCCAGTTGTGAGCTCTTTCTCAAGTCTCTGGCACTGCACTGCTCTCCCTGAGGCGCCTCACGTCTGCCACAGCAGTCGAGCCTGTGCCGAGTGCAGCAGCGGCCGTCCGACGAAGTGTCACGATTAACGGCTGGGATTTCATCCAGGCCTCCTGTGCGTGATCCCCATGTCTCATGTACTGAATGTACTTTGTCCGATGTGTATCGGAAGAGACTGATGCTTCTTGGTCTGGAGAGGTTGTGCAAGCAGTCGCCGGTGCCAAAGCCGGACAGGGCTCTATGCACTTCCTTGCACACAGTGCTGGAAATCCCTATGCGAGTGCTTCTGCCTGGTACCGAGTTTTCCTTTGCTTCCCCAGCCTATGAGCAACATGCGCATACTTGGGCTACAGCTGCAGGCGGTTGCTTTACGAAACGTCGAGACACCGTCAGTACCTGCACGGATGACGACTGTGGCGCGCCTGTTGTCCTCGCAGCCGCGACCTGGAACGGCACGGCTGCTCAAGCTGTACGCCTACGCTGACCTCCTGGACACTCTGAATTGGAAGGGATGTGTTGGAGGAGTAAGTCCAGTGTATCTCTCCAGTTTGTGCAGGCGTTACTTCTCTTCGCTCTGCATTCTTGTCCTGGCAAACTGGTTCCTGTCAGTTTCCCTCGCTCTCGTTTTGGAGTTGCCGGACTCGCCTAGCATGTTCGCTTTAACACGAAAGGATCTCGCTCTTTTCTCTCGCGCGGAGCAGACCTGCATGCTGCTCGTACCAGATTTCCCAGCCAACCTCGCATCTGTACATGACAGCAGGCTTGAAGCTGACTTGGCAAGCGTTTCCTGCCTGGCAGCTGGCAGGATGTGCTGAAGGGAGCAAGGTCGGCGGCAAGAAAGGTGGATGCTGTGTGGCTAGCATTTGCAGCGGGGCTTTTGCCCCGAGCGCGGTCGGCAGCGGCCTGGATCTTAGCTTTGGCTGCCGAACCCCGGAACCACACCGCAGTCGTCGCTTTCTTTCCTCAAAAGGTGGCCATGTTTGCATTTTTCTACCGCCAGGCAGGGAATCATTCGTGGGAGTGTGACGGGGTCCTTACTCACTGCAGCGCAGGGCTTTCGAGTGGCGTTGCCAAGCTTTGAGGCAGGCTGGTCTTGCCAAGTCTTGGCCCTGCGAGAGAGCAATGCAGGTCGACTGGTGCAGAAGTTGGCGGCCGCGATGGGTAGCGGAGCAAAAGCGACCCAGCGCATTTGTGTGCCAATTCTCACGATCGCAATAAAGCTCTACACCCGTGAGGATGCGGCAATGGCTTGCCGCCACGCAGACCAGCAGAATCTTGGACCGATGTTCGTGCCCGGTCAGGGAACAAGGTTCAGCGATAGATCTTGGCGGATCATTCGTAGATTCAGTCAGGAAGTGCACATTCCATGGTCTATGTGGTGGCGTTCCGGCCGCGGGTGCTTCACTGCAAGCCTTGGCAAAGCTTCAAGCAGCATGCACCCGCCTCGTGCACTGGTGCCGTTGCTAGAAGTCACGAAAAGCCTTCTGTGCGGTTTGTCGTGAGGCAGATGAAACCCGAGTTTGGGATCGTGCCGGCATTGCGCAAGGCTGCTTTTTCGGTCAGGCACCCAGAACTAGAACTAACTCGCTCACTGGCACCTTCAATTCTGATCTACCGTCCGGTGCTAGGGCGCTCTCGGCGGCAGCTGCTTATGGCTGTTTCCTCAGCACTGCACATTTGCAGCAGTGACACGGTATTGGGAGTTTTGTAGTTCAGGCAAAACGGCACGGTGCAACCTATGCGCCGCTTGGCTGCGTCTCTTTCTTCAGGCCCAAGGCTTGTGTCTCGAAAGCTCTGCCGAGGTCTTACTTCCTCGGTGACGAAGAACTCGAGCTGGAGCAGCAGATCAGAGGAAAAAAGTGAGAGCAAGGTTCTCCTCTTCGCACTGTTGCCCCGGGTTACAAAGGCCTTGTGTTTCGACCACGGCTTACAGCATGCCGACAAAGGCTTTCAAGCATACCCCCGAGGCTTGACTTCTTCCACGACTCTGATGGCTGCCTGCCCCAGCATGCTAATTCTCTTTCCCGGTTTCGAGGCTCGGCATGTACTACTCAAGCTTTTCCAGGTGACATCCACCCGCCTCAGCTGCCATTCGAAGACGATGACCGCGCTCAGCGCTGGTGCACTCCTTACACGGGATTGCGCCAACCTGCGAGGCACAGCATATCTTTCAACATGCGCTGGCCTGTGACGCCTTCGCAATGCCAGCAGATAAAACATGACTCCGCGTCGTGAACCGAGGTTCCATCGAAAATTGAAGAGCAAAGGCCGTCCTGGTTTCGAGTAAGGCGTCAGCAGTGGATCTTAGATCGATGTCAGATGGAAGCAAGATTCGGGCGAAGCTTTGCAACAAGCTCGTGGTGCTCCTAGAGTCCTAGAGTCTTATTCAGTGCATTTCTCTGTTGCGCTACTTTGCTTGGCGCACCTTTTTTCGGACACCTGTTCTTGATCAGCTAGCTGCTAGCTGTCGAGCTGAATATCAAGGCGCTGCAGCTGCAGGCCATGGGCCACGACCTGATAGGCACTCTGCTTGCACTCCGGTTCGCGCATCCAACTTCAAGAGATTCTTGCCTTGGGAGGGCGCGACGCTATCGAGCGCGTTTCTGAAGCTCTAACGTGTTGACCTGAGCTCTTGGATGTAGAGCTCTCACTTCTTTTGCTGTTGCTGTTGGTAGTGGTAGAGTGCAAGCTTCGGCTTTAAAGCAACAACGAGCCGTCATGACCAGGCAGGGCACTGCAGAGGAGGGCCCTCTCGTCTGCAGCATGCTGGCGAAGGACACCATTTTACTCTTCCCACGGTTGCAGGCGGTATGCATCAGAAGCACTCTTCCCTTCAGCAACCCTTGAAAAACTGATGTTATGGTAATGGTACATGATTGTGCTCTTGGATGAGTGGGTAGGCACGAAATCTGTCCGGGTCATGTGAAGCCTTTAGTCGTTGTTGGAGCTTCCTTGCACTGTCTCTGCAGGAGCTGGAGGGCACACGCTTTGATCACCATTGGGTTTCCCAGGACGGAAAAGGCAGTAGCCTCACACGTGCGTAGGCTTTCAGAATTGATGCCTGAATCTCGGTTTCTGGACGAGGTCGCTACCGCCTGGGCGAGGCAAGGTGCTCTTGTGGGTTCCTGTCGAGTGTTACCCCAAAGTTCCGCAAGACCAGATGTCGGGCATCGGCTCTGCTTCAGGACGGCATGAAAGTGGCCGTACAGGCATGACATGACCGTTCAGAATCAGCAGCGCGGCCACTAAGAAAAACTCGATGGGGAGGTGCTGGATGGTAAACTTCTGATTCATGGCTACTTCGAAGGCCCGAATAGCACGCGTCTGTTTTCAACCCGGCCTTAGAGCACTTGCAGGTTCCTTGGTCCATCCTGTCCGTATTCCAATCCTTGCTTTTCTGACGGAGCATGGCCGGCTTCCCAGATGCTCTTTGGGACTCTCGGACGTCGAGCGTGATCAGAGACACTGTGAGGTAAAACCTCAGAGAAACAGCCCGAAGATGACTGTGATCTCTTCGGTGTTTCCGGCTTGTGTTGTGGACCGCTGGGAGCATTTTCGCGACCTTAGCAGGGGTGCTGAGCGGAGCCATCGTCAGGTCAAGCTGCACCCGCAACAGGTGAGAAGGATCGCTTGAGAGCATCTTAGAACTTGGCCGACACTCATTCAGAATGGTTTGACGGGTGTCTGCTTAGCTCGCGAGGAGGGAGGGCAGATACGGCTGCGCTCCCGCTCACGGAGCCCACGACCAAGCAAGGCTCGACTTTGTCTCTTCCCTCAACCAGGAGTCCAGGAGAGGAAGCGGTTCTGAGGATTTGATGGAGAGACTGCGGTAACCGTAAGAGATTATTCCCATTTTAGTTCCTGTGTTTTTCCAAATACTGACTTTGCTATGCTTTGCTATGTTTTCCACCGTTTTCCATCATTCTGCCGAAATTTGGTGGAAGGGCCAGGACACAGGCCGGGCGACAATCATGGAATTCGCTCCACGAGTAGGGCCTTAGGCCTTACTTAGGCCATATTCATGTATATGTTTGAATTGTTTTAGTCATCCTTCTGCATCGGAAAAGTGCGAGGGTAAAGACCATGGTTTCGGAAAAGTTGAAAATCATCAGGAAATACCCTCCGGGGTGCTGGGTCTGGGCAGGGGGGTGTGGGGGTAGTTACGCTCAGTTACACAGTCTGCAAGCCCGAACTTGAGCCCAAACTCTGCAAGCCCAAATCCTGACCCTGAGCGCCCTCAACACTGTGGCCTGCCTGTTGTGGATTCAGGTCCCTGTCTTCGGTAAATAATTGAACCCTTGAACTCCAACTTCCTGCCGGCTCTAGACGAACCCCAAAGCCTCAACACCGCAAAATTCAGCCGAAAGCCTGTAGCCTGAACCCCCAAAGCAAGACACTGCAGCCTGAACCCTCAAGCCTTCAAACTTAAAGCCATCTTGTAACCCCAAACCCGAGACAGTGCAAGCCCGAACATCTTGAAATGAGACCTAAGCCAAAAAGCTATCCCCCATGAAAACAACAAATGCGCCCAAAAGTAGAGGCCTTTCAGCTCGCCTATTTAAACTACACACAAAACACCGACAGCGCGACACCGTGCTGGAATGTGCGAGCCCAAATATCTTGTACCAGTAGCTGTTAAAGCAAAACCAGTATCCCTCAAGACGAAGACACGCGCGCGCGCGCAACAGCCTGGAGAACACGCGCATTTTCAAGCTAATGATTAAGTTGTACTGGCAACGAAGTCTACAGGCAGCAAATCCAAAATGAGCGTTTTCGCTAAGCGAAGCGCGCTTTTGAATTCAAAACAAGGGACAGTGTAAGCATCGGTTTGTTTCTTTCCATCAGGGCCCGGAAAGGCCGCTACCTGGACCAATCTCCGACTCGAATGATAAACGGATACCAAAAACGGTGCAAAAAACAATATACGGATTCCAGGATGAATTAAACGATGACAATAACCGACGCAAAATCAACGACAACACGAAGATGAAACGGACAGTACATGTTGGTACATTTATAGCCTGTGGATGCCAACGAATCCCACAACGTTCGGCGAAGCTGTGTCCGACACTTGGACCACCAGACCGGATAAGTTGGACAGTCACCTCTTGCAGGTCAGTCTTGACCTCTAAAGCCGATCTTCTTACCTTACGTGCTGTTCCACCCCACCAATTTAGGCAGGCGAACGATGAGAAGATTGATGAAGAGTCAGGTGTCCGAACGCTTAAAGCAGGAAGAACATTGCTGACCGTTTAGAGCTCTGTCAACAGACTCTTCTTGGTGTGGAGAAGAGGTGCAGGAACCCTCAGCGCCGCAGAGTGGGCCATTGCCATTGCCACTGGGATGGGTGTCAGACCAAGCTGCCGAATGTGATTGCAAGTATGGTTGTATTTGGCGCCGTGTCAGGTCAAGAAGGAGTCGCGTTCAAAGCCCGGCGTTTTCTACTACGCCAACGAGGTGGGGCTTGCTTGCAGAGGGCTGAGCGGCTATAGCCCACTTCCTTCTGTGCTGCATGTGGTGCAGGCGAAGGGGCTAACGCAATTCGAGCGGCCGACCTCGTAAGATCTCGTAGACGCAGGAGCAAAAGATTGAACCTGCATTGCCCTTTGCTGCACACAAGTTCATCGCCAGCCCCTTCGAAAGCTCGTTATGTCGTTGCTCCCGGGACTTCGAAGCTCAGAAGCAGGTAACAGCGGCTCAATTCCAGCGTGAGATATGCGAGAAGCCACCACAGAGACTCAGAGACCCAGACCTCAATCAGCTGCACGTCCCGTCTCCCCGGCCCCCCGCTTCAGCGCATGAAAGAACCGGTGCTCCCTTGCCTGAAGCGTGGCCTTCGAGGTGGCGGCGCGAAGCTTTTGAGCTTTTGAGATAGGGATCTTCTTGGCTTGCAGTGTAAGTGACAGGCAGATGGCCGAATGGTGGCAGAACTGGAGGGCGCCACAGACCTGGTGGATTTGACTGGAAGGGTGAAGGAGGTGGAGCGATGTCCGAAGAGCTGGTTCAGCCTAAGACCGCGTCATCCGACAGGTGTTTGGGCGCTACCGGGCAGATGATAGACGTAGCTTTCTGACGAGGTCTGATCTTTGGATTCGTCGGCTTGTGAACTCAGACTGTGAGCTTTGGATGTGCGGCTTGATTGAAGGCCAGAGATGCAAAGAATGCTGAACGACCTGATGCCAAATACAAGCCTTGTGGCTGCACACAGCAACACATCGGACGATTCATCGATGTCACAGCGATCTGGGGGTTTGTCGGCTCGACGCGACAGGCTACAAGCTCTTAGACAAGCTGTTGAAGGAGATCGATGGCGACGGCGCAGACGGCAAGTTTACCACCCCTGAGTTCGTGGATTGGTTTCCTGGCTCAGAAAATGCCAAGAGCTCAGCGCTACTAGGCTATGACCCGATGAGACTCCGAGGCTGGTTGGAAAGGCGGGGCTTTCAAGACAAGCCCAGCGGGTTGTACTCCGAGCGATTGTCGAAGCCACCGGCGATTCCTTGGGAGCGAGGGTC
Organism: Symbiodinium necroappetens; assembly: GCA_905231915.1. Lineage (NCBI taxonomy): Eukaryota > Dinophyceae > Suessiales > Symbiodiniaceae > Symbiodinium > Symbiodinium necroappetens. The sequence continues at coordinate 14,368 of CAJNJA010005495.1, forward strand.
ATGGAGACTCTCGGCGTTCAAAGATGTCCGGAGACTGAGAAGACGGGAGCCTGAACCTCTGAGGATGTTCGATCGGTACGACCTGGATGGCAGTTGCTTCTTAGAGAGGCACGAGCTGATGAAGGTGCTGCGGGTTTTGGATTCTGAGATCACCACTGCGGAGATCCAGTGCCCAAGCTGCACATAGCCAGAGCGCAGGCTGACAATCTCCGAAGCTTTGGTCGGTGTTTGTAGCTCGCGGTCTGACCTTGCAAGATTCCTGGAAGGAGAGTCTTGGAAGAGCTCGACACCAGTGGCGACGGAAGGGCGCGGGCATGCAGAGCTGTCGAACCTTGTGCATGGAGACTCCTTGTCATGAAGAGTCCAAAACCTGGACCGAAGCAATACAGGTGTCCTACAAGGAATTCCTCGCCTGGCTCCACATCGGCGGTTCGCTGGCCCGTGGCGGGGCCGAAAAGCATGGACCAGCAGAAGCTGGGCAACAATGGGCAACACCAGGCCTTCCGTGTGTTGCCGCAAGGAAAGCTCTCGAGCAAGCTGAAGCAGGTTACAGGCCTCTTGGGAAGCATTCGATGGGCATTTGATGGGCTTCTGAATGTCTGTGCTCATGGAGTCCAGGTCCTGTGAGAGAGAAGAGGGTCAAAGACGCTTTCAACTTGCAGCGGGCCGAGCCTGCCCGAGCCGCGCCCCAGTGTTTTGACTACAGCTGACATGTTGACATATCTTCGACAAGGTACGACGTCAGTGGAGATGGGTTCCTGGACATCTCTGAGCTGCGGAATGCCATGGGCAAGATGTTCCTCTTCAACCAGGATGCCTCTTACCGGCCATTCTGTGCCTGCCATCGCAAGCCTCTGCATGATGCCCTGCAGGAAGAGGTGAACAAGATCTGTGCAGACCTGGACACCAGTAATGCTTTTTGTCTGCAAAGAGCATGTTTATGTTGCGCTACCGGGGCTGCAACGGCATGCCCTGGTGCCGCTCAGGACGGCGTAATCTCATACAAGGATGCCGACAGCTTCCATTGCTCTTTCTTCAAGGGCAGGCCAGCGGCCAGCATTCCCCTGTTGTCGGATGCATGGCAGGAGTTTTCAATCTGGATGCGGAAGGGGTCCACTTCCAAGGAGGTACTCAAAGGAAAGACCATCCTGGCTCCGGTGCCACGGCCAGCAAGCATTAATCATTAATCGTGGAAAGATGCGTGTTGCCCTGTGCGGTTGGGACTCGCGGGCGTCTCTGTGTTGGCGTGTGTCGAATCCCCCTTCCGAGATCGACAGTGATGGCTTGGATGCGGTGTTCTATGTCTTCTGTGGACCTGGAAAAACCGCTCCCTGGACGGAGAAAGCATGATTACCACAGTAGTTACTATCTCCAGGAACAGCTGCGCTTCGCTCAGGAAATGGAGATGAAGGATTTCGTAAAGTTCTGCAAAAACTGCAAGTTTGTTGACTCGACGTTGCCTCCAGCTGTGGCAGATGCTTGGCAGCATTTGGCAGCCCTTCATCACTTAGTCCATCGGGGTGCAAGAGGTGACAGGGAGGCAGACGGGGTAGGTCTCGCGGCCTGCCGCGACCAAAGCCGATCACCAGAGTTGTTATTTAGATCTATTTAAGGACAACGTCGAGTCAGCTTGCGCGCTCAAGCCAAGCTCGGTGATGTAGGCTTTGTTCCGGTTCCGTTTTCGGTTGTGAGCCATCTTTTCTCTTGTTTCAGCCTCAACGAGATGTCACAGTTTCAGCTTTTTTGGCGGCTGCGGTCTTCTGTTAAGGAGCTGGTCTTCAACGACCACCGGGTGAAGCCGCATGGGCGACGCACCATCGCAGCTTGATCTCAGTTGGAGATGGTCGCACATTTTTTCAAGATTTGAGAACAGTCGTCGTTAATTCGCTGGGTCCCGGAAAGGACTTCTTCGAGTTCGCGGTTGCCTTGGAGCTGCTGGCCGAGCGCAGGAACGCCAAGGTACCTTCATTGTAAAGCTTGCGGGTTCCAAATGGCATGTTGGTCTGGTATCAACACGTCCGGTTGTGTCCGTCTTGCGATGAACAGCACTGTGTGTACTGGTGACGGGCGTGAGGAGCGCCTGAGTGGCAGAAGTGATGGTACACTCGTGCAGGTCAGCGATCTGCACACGGTGGCCTTGCTGACTGGGGGGCCACAAGCGCAACTCAAGGGAGCGGTCGTGGAAACAGCGGCAAACAAAGGCCAGGCAGTTGCCAGCCGTTTCTTGTGAAAAAAATCCACATGCCAGGTCCGGTGCGCAAGCAGCATGCTTCGAAAGGCCGGGCCCTGGGCTGCAACTGCAGCGGCGCCGCCTGCTGATTTGTGCTCTGCTCAGGGGTCGCAAAGAAGATGAAACCTATCTTGGATGACAAGGAAGGTTGGAAGCGTGCCCGAGCCCATGCTTGTCGGGTCTCTTCCTTGCCGATTCTGGCAGTGGTAGCCGCCATGGCTGCTAAGGACGTGGAGAATTCCGAGCTTTGGAAGAAATTTGGCTACGACCTCGGTCATAGCATGTCGCAGCGTGGCCGCGGGGCTAACCGTTCCGAAGCCGGTAAGACTGAGGCATCGGGACCTCTGCCGGCCGGTGCCTCCGTCAGATCTATTGCCCGCCGCGCGCTCGTTGTGCGCAGGGCAGCAAAGTACTGATCACCTGGGTCAAGGCGGTGGCTTGAGATGGCTTGAGTCTTGAGGTCGGAGGTGTCACAGCCCACACCGCCGTGCACCGGCGCGATGCTCTGACTACAACTGCGTAAAAATCTTCAGCCTGACCGGCTGGCACCGAGGCCTGCCCCATGTGCGGCGAAGCCCTGCCCACCTTCAGAAGTTCGCAGGACTTGCAGCCGGCACTTGCCTGTGAGCTTTGCCGCGCTTTGTGCACACACGAGAACCGTGACAGGTGCTGTTTATTGCTTTGTATTTGATCGGGCGTTTCCCTTCCGGCTTCAGTGACTCAGTGGCTTTACAGCAGGCTTCTTGATTTCAGAGTCGTCATTGCCATTTTCTTATTTCAGAAGTATAGTATATGCGCCGATGCATCATGTTTGCATGAAATCGTTGCCCTGTTGGTCATTACTATGAGCTGCTGTCCACAACATCTACCACTGCTGCTGGCGCCGCCACCGCCACCACCACCACCACCACCACCACTACCACCACCACCACGACTACTACTTCTGCCTTCTGCTACGACTACTGCTGCTACCTCCACTGCCACTGCCAATACTACTGCTACTGCTGCTACTATTACTACAATTACTTACTTACTTACTTACTTACTTCCTTACTTCCTTACTTCCTTACTT
>CAJNJA010005496.1:0-17668 GCA_905231915.1 Symbiodinium necroappetens
GGAGGAGTAGTAGTAGCAGCAGCAGGAGGAGTAGTAGTGGTAGCAGCAGCAGCAGGAGGAGTAGTAGTAGTAGCAGTAGTAGCAGTAGTAGTAGTATTCGTATCAGCAGCAGCAGCAGCAGCAGCAGCAGCAGTAGCAGTAGGATGAGCAGCAGCAGCGGCGGCGGCGGCAGCAGCAGCTAGTCAGTAGTTGGGTAGCGGTGGCGATGGCAGCGACGGTGGCGGCGGCGGTGGTAGAAGTAGTGGTGGTGCGGCTACGGCTACCACGGGAGCAGCTGCCGCTGTTTTGATTCAGAAGTGCCCAGAGGAGTGGAGTCCACGCTGGAGAGATCCGCCGCCGTGGCAAGCCCCAGACCTACGCCGGTGCCCAGAACCGCGATGAGGTGCGCCACGAGAACCGAAAAGCATCCACTGATGCCACCCACACTTTACAAAGCAAAGACTCTGAAAGCTGCGAGCGGATGAATGCGGCAGCTTGTGTCAGCATCCTCAACTTCAAGGGTCAGGTGGCATGTTGAAGCCAAGAGGCCACGTCTCATTTCAGGTGTTCAGCCAGCTCACGAGCCAAGACACCTATCCGGTCTACACTCCCGGTTGTGGCTATCTCCTGACACGAGATCTGTGCTGCTCGCCTGGAACTTCACTCCAACCCTCTCAGAGACTGAGTGTAGTTGCGTACTGCCAAGCCTGTCCAGGACTGTCCAAGCTAAGGCAACTACATAAGCCTGCTCTCTGAGGCAGGGAGGGCAAGAACGTGGTGTGTGGCGGTAGGCTCTCCCGTGCCGTCGCAGGACCAAGGCGGAAAGGACAAAAGCGGAAGCGGCATGCAGGAGCTTAGCATCTCAGCGCAGAACTCTGGAATCGCCTTCAGGGCTCTGGGATGTCCGGGCTCCGTGCAGGACTCTGCCCTGCCTGGGCTGACTGAGCTCCCACAAGAAGACGTGGCAGCCGCTGGGCTGCAAGCATACGACGGGCTTTCACAAGACCCCCTGCCTTGCCGTGCCATATCAGCTTTTCTCTTGCCGGCCTGCTAAGGAGAGGAGTCTTGCAGCGTCTTGTTTCCTGTAAGTCGATGTTTGCCGGCTTGCTGGTTGAGCTCTCGAGCTAAGACAACCCTCAGGAACCCCTTTCCTGAATCGCTGCGCTGTGGAACAGTCTAGCTTTACTGCTGGTGTTTTGACTTCAGCGTTTTCGCCGTGCTACTTCATGTGGCCTTGCTTTCGTTGGTGATGCCCCCGTCACATCGCGAACTTTTGCTCATTTCTCAAGCACGGCACAGCACCTCAATCGCCTATCCCTACATCTTCCGGATGCTTCGTGTATCCTACGTAGTGGTCCCAGTCAGTCCTAGTTGTTTTGTGGGTGTCTCGGCCTTGGGCGAGTTGTTGAGGTTGGATTTTGGCTCGAGGCAGGACCGAAGCGCGGCATCGTCTCAGACTCCGTCTGTCAGACAAGCTCGGTCGAACAGGCCGTGGAGCACCAGCGGCTGAGCATGCCTCTCTCCATTTTCGGTGATGCGTGCCGAGCCTTTGCAGAATTGTGGGTGGGCTGGTGCGGTGTCAACCTCTGGGCATGCTGTGACTTCCGGTGACCCGAGGGAAGTCGGATGGCGACTCGTATGTGCTGGATCATTATGTCTCGAAGGCGCTGCGGGGGCATGGAGGGCGAGCAGGTTGTATTCGTAGAAAGTTTGAGGCTTGCGGAGCACCTGAGACCCTGATTGTGAGCTGTGGAATCACCACCTCTGACTCTGCAAGGAGCAAATGCGTCAGAGATGGCGAAATCTGCAGCAGAGTGGGGATCCATGTCGTGAAGAGGCCTCAACAGGGCTTGGGAAGTGTTCACCAGCTTCGCCGCTGCTTGACTTGAGTACTTGGGATGCGAGGGTGCGCATAGGTCCCCTCACCGAGCGACTCTTAGCGTTTCTTCGCGTCGAGTGGAGTCCATTTGGCATGGCGCTGAGAGGCTGCTCTGTGAGCCGGCGGCCTCGGTTCCTTTCCGGAAACTCCGGTGCTTCTGCTTCGAAGCCAGCAAAAGCTCGCTCTTGCACTGGCTTCGCGAGATGAACTTTCATGGTTTCTCTACTCCTGCCGTCTTCGCGCATTAAGACGCAATCCAGGGCATTCAGCTGTGGAAATGGATATCGGAGAGCCATTGGCAGATTAGAGTGGACCCCGAAGCCCGAAACGCCCAAACGCTCCTTATCGCGGTCACGGCACCCAGAAAGCACTGGCGAGATCCGAGAAGACGCCCAGAAACTACGCTCTCTTCCGAAGAGACCGGCCCGGCCAGGTCTGGAAGATTTCAGCGGCTCCTCGACTGCATTCAGGGCTAGACAGCAATGGCGTTTTTCTGAAGGCACCTTTGGCGCCCGCAGCGCAGGACAATGACAATTTCGGCTTGGAGTTGGACCTCACTAATCCGCTGTTACTTGGCCTGGCTAATCGGGAACTGCCCGGCTTTCCATTTTTCAGGCTATTCTTAAGCTTGGAGGACGGAGCTTTGCATCTCTTGTCCTTAGTTGATGCAGGCTGCCTATCGTGGTGCGAGTGGTGCCAGACAGCCAAGCGGTGAGGCTGATGAGGTTTAGTGTTCTATCGCTGTGGGACTTGTGGAAGGCGTTGCGAGCTTGATGAATCACCGATGCCACTGTCACAGACTAGAGTCTAGATGCTGGTGGCTGTGCAGTAGGCTTCGGCATGAGTGATCCTCGAACTGTTCAGTCCCTGTCCAGCTCACTGCAAGTAACTGCAAGTAATTTCGCTCTGCTTCCCTGTCCTCAGCTGTGAAAGGTGGAACTTCCGCGCAGCACCTTGCAAGCCGCTTCGATTGACTTGCTCAAATCTTTTCACCGATTGCACAAAACATGTCAGACCTGCGGTGCCGCTAGTCCTGCTATCCGTTTTGACCATACAGTATCAGTATCCCAGCTGTAAGGCAACTGCTTCCTGGGCTGGGCCTCTACAAAGTGAACCAGGTGCATCAGGAGCGCGTTTTCAATGCCCACAAGGGATCACAAGGGAGAGGGAAGGTTTCTAAAGCATAACTTGTGCTGTTTCGAGCTGAGAGGATGTCGTGGCGAGATGCTGTGAAGAGGTGTTGGTTCTGTTGACTTGATCATCAGTACTTGGGCACTGGGACCAAAGGTGAAACCTGACACGCACGATGGATCGCCATCCTCGATTATGTCAAAGTCAACGGGTTTCGGGACTGCCAGGTGGCTTGTGGATGTATGCTTTCCATAGGTCATCATAGGTCTGGAAGTCGTAATCACAGACTTCGTGAACTTCGGCAGCACCTGTCGTACTGTGCTCTTGCTTGGGGCTCGCCACAGTTAGATTTCGAAACTGAAGACATTGGCATGAGATATTTTGTAGCTGCGCGAAGGCCGCTGACTCTCAAGACTTGCGTGTTTGGGTCGTGACCCGCACTCATGAGGATTCCCAGAAAATCCACAAAGAGCTCCTGCAGAGCAAAGGCAGCATCACGCTAGGCCATCTCCTTGAGATTGTTGAGTTAGGGCTTGGGGTGTTGCTGTCATGGGTCTCTGAATTGATCGTGGTCGCAAGAGTTGTTGGACGTGACTATTGAACAGACTTCGTGGATGGTAGGATCGTGGCGAAGTAGGAGTCTGCTTGTCCGGGTACTAACGGGCACATCAATCACTCAGTCGCACTAACAGCAGGGGACTTCCGAAAGCTACAGAGCTTGCTTCGGATTAGGTTTAGCAGTTCATCTTCGCAGAAATCTCGCTTTAAGCCCGTGTCTCGCATATTCAGGCAGAAAGTGTGCCTGCATTGCGTCGGACTAGCACTAAAACGAGACGGAAGGCTTCAAATGGCCATCGATGCAAAATGTGCCGCGGGCTCAGTGAAAATCACTTACCTGTGCTGCGTGGGATGTTCCTTTGGCATAGCAGCAAAGCCCCCATGGCCGGAAGCTACGCACGAAATCGACGGTCCCTCATAAGCCACAGCTTCAGAACGGTGGAGGACGCTGCCGCGCCCTCCGGGACTTCCCCTTGGCCTGCAGATGGTGCTTCCAGAACATGAGGCTTTGCCTTGGGGGATTCAGATGAGAGCACCGTTCGGTGCCTCAGCCGGAGCTGTCATGGGACCTGAAAGCCTGAAAGGCCGCTCAAGTCTGGTTGCTCTCGAAACCCCTCAATGGTGTCTTCGTTGCAAGTTTCATGAGTTTCAAGCGATTGTGCATAGGCCGCCGGTCTCTACCTGGATCGCGCGGAGGGCCTCAGCGCATCCGCTGGCTTGAGGGTACCTTGAAAGCACATAAGAGCCTCTGAAAGGCAGTGTGATTCAGCTTGGGAGAGCAAAGAGCTGGAGAGGTCGAGGTTTCAGGTGTATCAGTGCTATTCGCTTCAGCATGCTTGAGCTTTTGCACAAAGCACAGGCCGGTATGCATGTTCGAGCTGTGGATGGCCGGCGTGATAGTCCGGAAAGGATGAAGCAGGACTGCACTCTTACAAGAGCCTGTTACGGGGACCGCAGAGCGGCTCTCCGCGCAGGAGATTGAAGATGCATCGGCAATGCACGGGTCTGAGCGTCGTCTCCACTTGTACCGGATGTCGCAGCCATGTAGCGTCTCTGCCCTTTCCAAGGCTGACGCTCCGCGTGGCATCTTATGTATAGACTTGTCTCACCGCTCAGGCCAGGATAAGCGTGACGTCTGCCTTACGATAGCAAAGCAGCATCCCCTTCCGGGCCGTCTGCTGTCAGCTTGACAGCAAAATTGACCAGCGGCTTGCATTTTTTGAAGATATTCCCAGGCCTCACGCCACAAGAGTCGGGATCATAGCAGAGACAGACATGCTCAGAAATGCTATGGGGCTTGAGGCCTTTGGTTGCCTTCACCTAGCAGCCCGGCCAGGCCCTCTGAGGCGTAGGCAAGTCTTGGTCCACTTGCGGATTCGGATTTCAGTTTCAAGCTAATGTTCTGCATCTCGGCATCCGGAGCGCATGTGGAAGACCGCACAGTGTTCGGTCCTAGTTGTAATGGTTGCTCGGATGCCCGATGCCCGTGCCCCACTCTGACTGACGTCTCGAAAGCTGAGTTTCGTCTCCGGTTCAGCAAGCCGTTGAAAAGTGGAGTCTTTGCACATGCCTGTGCTAAGCGTTAAGATCTTCTTTGCCCCGTTCAGGGCTGCGGCACTCGCAAGCGTGAGTGGACGTGACGGCAACTTGGGGTCGGATCAATAAACGGCACCGTTCACTTGCAGAACTTCGGCTCATTTCTGTTTAGTTGCAGCCAGGTTGCTCAAGCCAGCTTGATGGCGAGAAGTCGCAATGAAACGTGAACTTGAAATTTCAGATGCAGAGTTGGATTTGGGGTCTGACTTTCGGCATGAGACAGAGCGGCCGAGAGAGGCCATGCCTTTTGACTGCGCTGCCTGGGAAGCGGTTCCCGTGAAAGGCGCTCCGAGCTGCCAAGACCTTGAGCTACTCCAAATAGCTTTGATGCTGTAGCCGACCTGAAACGGGATGTAGAAGCTTCACCTCCCATCTACTTCCAGTCTTCCAGAATATCTTCCAGTACATTCCAGTACCTGTCAGTACCTCAGACCGGAAGGTCTTGGCGATGCCTTCCCCCTCGGCTCCCTCGGCTCCTGGGCCCAGAACTGCGTGCTTGAGCGGAGCGGAGCGGAGCGTGCGCGCATCTGCGAGAACACTGTTGCATTTCCTTGCCAGGGCACGTTCTCGCAGTGTGAGGAGGCTGTTAGTCCCAATATGAAACCAAGGAAGCCTGAATCGGTTCGGTCGTCAGTCCTCCGTGGCGCATTGCCTTGCCGTGCTGAGTCGCAAAAGCGGCTGAAGAGCAGCCAAAGCAGCCGCAGCAACCAAAGCTTGCCACCGGCAGTGCCTTGGCAGTTTGGTGCTTTAGTACTTCACAGCTGGTCGGGGAACACGCAGCGTAGTATATAAGCGTTTTCGTTCTTTCGGGGCATTGTGTCGACGCACCAAGGAGTCCCGAGCGCAGACGCCCGCAAGCCTCTTTGCATCCAAGAGGCGGGCCTAATGTCGGTTTAATGAGTCCAGCACGGCAACACCTCCTTCCGCGCTCGTTCGCAGATTGGGAGACGGCTAGAAAACCGGGGCGAAGAGGAAGGGAAGGTCAACTGGAACAATGTGGGTAAACGTGGAAGAGCCCCTGGAATCAGACCAGCAAGAGTTCTGTGCTGTCCTCGGGCAGACGCCGTCAGTGTCTGCTCGCTCGCTGAATCATACAGCGACAGTTATCGCAAGGTCCCAGCAGAGCCGCTGAAGCGGAGTGCACTGGCAACAACAGACATGTATCGTGCACGACTCTGGCTGTTGTTTCTGTTTGTGCCACCGCAGCAGGAATGGCTTGGTCGTTGTTGCAATATGGCGAGATGATTGCGAGCCAGAGTCACCAGCGGCTTATCATCAGTGAGCTACGCATTCACATGGGCAGTCCTCGGCGCAGGCCGTCGCTCTCCGACACCGACAGTGACATACTGGGCCCTGGGCGGGTCAAGCCGGGAAGCCTGGATCTTCAACAGCGACCATAAGGACTGGCCAAGGCTAAGGCTAAGGAGTACTGATTCAGCTCTCCGCGTAAGGTTGCTGTGAAGTAGAGCACCTCGTGAAAACAGGTCTCCCTTGGCAGATTTGCGTCCTGTGGTTGTCGCACCGTCGTTGCCACCGATGGTTCCGCACGTCATCCCGCCTGGGTTATGAAGTCTGGCTCATTCCTCGCAGCCTTTGCCGTGGAGTTCCTGGTTCGCCAGGCGTGGGCGGGCGACCCTGACGACCCGCAGTTCAAGGCGCCAAGCTTCGAAACCATTGGCCGCTGGGATGCAAGTGAGGAGAAATGTAGGTTCACTCGGCCCGAAATCGTCGAGGTGAGGTCTTGGTAATTCGACCTCTGTGTCCGCAGCTTCATTCTTGGTGTTGTCTTTGCAAAGCCTGCTAGGCCTGAAGAAACCGTTAAGAAGCCTCGAAGTGTAATTGGAAGTCTTGGAAACTAGAAAACCGTTGCCACCCCCGGCATTTTGGAGCCCACGCTGCATCCTGATCTCGCAACCTCGTTCTAAGGCAAGCCGATTCGCTTGAAGTTCTGCAAGGAGATGTCCTGTTTGCAGCCATGGTTTCTGCATGCGCTCCCTCGTCCAGCTCAAGCCGCGGTGTGACATGTCCACATGTCCCGTTGTTGTGTTCGAGAGGCTGTCAGAGGGAATACTGCTACAACGTGATGAGTCTCGCATGAATAAAGCATGGCTAGAGTCATTTCTTGGTCATTTTGCGGCTTTGCCTTGTGTTTGATTAGTGCTGGTAGTAAGCAGATGATCGCGCTCTAGGCTGCATCAGACTACGAATCTGAAGCTGGTCTTGACTGACTCCAGCAAACTGTCGACATCAGCAGGTGACTTGCTCTCCTTCCAGTTGGAGCCGGAACTTCTAAGAAGCTTCTGGCCACCTTATGGCCCTTCGTCTCCTCTCCCTGTGTCGCTTTCTCTCTTGCTCTCTCCTCTGCCCTGACTTTTTCCTCTCGTGCCTCAGCCGACATTAGCCATGCACCACCTCTGCACGATGTTGCAAGAACGGAAAGAAAGCACGGTACATGGCAGGAGTGGTACGACAGTCTTTTTGGTGTTGCGGCCAAGAGCATCCCAGGCGGGGCTTTGGCAGGGCATCCTACATCGATTCGACTTCTGCCATTTGGGAGGGCTTCAGCCGGGAACCATGCAATTCCGTTGTGTTGCTTGCGGTGAGCATGAGACATGAGAAGTTATGGAAGCATGTAGTGTGAAAGGCATCCGTGTCTCGCGGAGAACGGCATGTTTCGCTGGCATGCAGATATAGGGGACCTTCCACCCGAGATTGCAGACCATCCTCACCCCTCTTCCGACTGGGCAGATATTCTGGATGCAAGCAACTGGCTTCCTGCCGATGCACCAGTTCGACTCAAACTTCCTAGCTGCCACCTCAGTTCAACGCTGGGTGGTCCCGGTAAAGGTTGGCCGGATCCAGTGCTGCAGAGGCAAGCTGAAGGAAAAGCTGGGCATACAGGACAGCTGCTGACTCGCCAGCGCCTCTCCACACAGTTCCGATGCTCGCACATGATCGCTCGAGATGTACTGGCAGCAGAGCGAGATTCTGAATTGACTCGCCTTGCAGGGGCATGTGGCTCATGAGGCCATCTTCTCCGATGGCTCCCAAGCTTTACCAGGAAGCTGCCCCATTTTGGCCTGCAGGAACCGGAGGTCCTTTCTTCGACGCCAGCATCCCGGCCCTCGACGGGCGCATCGACGGAGAGCTTGGAGCCTACTGGTAGGGCGCTGGCCTTCATGTCTTGCCGGGAAGGTGCAGTTCGGATTCTGCAGGGTCTCTTTGGACGCCGTCGTGGTTTTCACTAGTTACTTGTCTTTCGCAACCACACTATCACTATGCAGAGTTGGATCGCCCATCAGACAGTGGGGAGCGGACATGGCGCATGTGGCGGCAAAGTGCAGAGTCAGTTTCCTGTGGCGAGGTCACCGGAAAGGTCGAAAGCGCAGGCCGAGCGGATGGCAGGCGCAGGCGGTGAGGAACTCAGGCGTTAGCGGACGCAACAGCGACCCGCAAAGCTGCCCGCAGCGGGTCTGAGCGCAGGTCCCGGAAGCTCTCAAGGATGAGCGCCATTGGGCCGCGATCCGCCTCCAGTGACTCGACCCTGGAGTCTGGGATGAGGGGATCGCGGGGGCACTGGGCATCCGCCAACGTGTCTTTGGAGTTTTAACGTGCAGCGGGGCCACGTTGGGTTTTGGAAAAGCTACTGTAGATGCACGCTGATCCATGCTGGTCTCAGGCTCAAGGCAGACTTCAAATGAAGATCACACAATTGCCTAGAAAGATAAGCACAAGCACAACTTCACACAATTCAGTTCCGTTGCAGACTCCGACAGTCCGAGAGACCATAAACTGATCAGCTGTCGTCGCCGCGACATGGCGTCGTAAGTGCGCGGAAGTGGAAAAGCATGACGCACTGCTTCGAGGATCCTTGGCGCAGCTCTCATGTCGCAGACTTCCATGTGGTCGTTGGTGCAGACACCAGCATCGAGGACTCTGGAACTATCCGCGATGTCGACTTCGAGTCTGTGGAAGATCAGAAAATCGCCACGTTGAAGGAGATGGCCTGTGGTCATAGTAGGATACCCGAATCCGCAGCACAGACCTTCTGTGCCATGTCATTTCTAAGAGCCCGAAGTCTCCAGGAACGGATGGAAAGGACAAAGGACAGCGTGGACCGTTTTGCGAAGGTGGACAGACATTCATTTCGGTTCATGAGGGAAGATGGACCGATCCGAGCCGTCTTTGCGACACTTCACAGCCTAGCCGCCTAGCCTTGAATCATCGCACGGGTCGCAGCTAGGGATTAGCTGCAGCTGGGACCACACAAGCAGCAGCCTGAGCACAGCCGCAGAATGAACACCCGGTCCAGGTGCACTTCCGCTGGACGGTTGGAATCAAGTTCATCGGCCTGGTAGCTTTGGCGTCGCTGCTGGCCGTGGAGTGGTACTCTGAGGTTCGCTCAGAGGCCTCGCGTCTGGTTACCGAGCTCTCGTCTCTTGGCAAGGCCGGCTGCGAGTGTATCATCGAAGCAGTTGAAATGGCAAGACAGACTAAGAAGAAGCTAATCGAAGATTCTCATCCGCCCCATAACCCAACAGTGAGAGTGAGAGATTTTGAGACCTGGGAGGATGTTTTGCTGTATGACCTCGTCCTGACAATGTCCGCTCGAATGCTGGCTCTCACAGGCCGGAGCAGAGCTCGCGAACCGGGGGTCCGACTCGAAGTCCTAAACCCTTCCGGCTTTTAGGGCCCGGGCCCCGTCTTTGAAGGTGACTTGCGATGGAGAGACGAGTATTTTCTCAAGGTGGAGCCCTTGGAGGCCAGGAAGCCGCAGGATTACTATTTGAGTCATCAGCACTCAGACCAAACATCGAGCTATGGATGCTTGTAGATGATGTAAGTTCGTTTTCGTGTTGCATTGAAGCCGAGTGTGCCTGTTCAGACATGATATGTGTTGGTCCATCTCCGACCGTGTGCTCATCTAGTGCAGGGGCGGGATACTAAGTTCCGGCTCAACTCTATTCATGGACAAATCGTGATACTGACTCGAGCCTTCCACAGTTTAATGCTACAGCCTGTCCGAGCATGACCATTCTCGTCTTCGGCAGCAGCCGTCGTCAAGCTTTGCTTGTGGCTGGCTTTAGTGACCGAAAGCCGCATCTCACCCGAGTGCCAAGTGAGGCATGCCAAAGCATATGTGCTCACTTGTACCAAACTCGGGTCTACAGGGTGGGCTCATTGAGTGGGAACCTATTTTTTCATGTTTTCGTTTGACTCTCTTTTTTTGTCCGATGGGGGGGGAGGAAGGAAGGGAGGGAGGCAGGGAGGAAGGAAGTCTTGTAAAAGGTTCCCTTGTGCTGAATCTCCGACCCATGCACGGAGATTCCCGTAAAATACAGTGAACAAGTGTACAATCTTCGGTCCAGATGCCTTAGCCCAAATGTGAGCCCCCCTCCACCCCGCAAAAAAAGGGGGTTAACCCCTTTCAAAAGAATGGGCCCAAACAACAACTCCACCCTCCTTCCCGCGTGAAACCTGGTGGTGGCGGTGGCGTCGGTGGCAGTAGCGGTAGCAGCAGCAGCAGTAGTAGCAGTAGCAGCAGCAGCAGCAGCAGCAGCAGCAGCAGCAGCGGCAGCGACAGTAGTTATCGCAGTGGTGGTAGCAGTAGTAGTAGCAGTCGTCGTCGTCGTAGTAGTGGTGGTGGTGGTGGTAGTAGTAGTATTATTATTAGTAGGTGGCGGTAGTAGTAGTAGTAGTAGTAGTAGTAGGAGGAGCAGCAGCAGCAGCAGCAGCAGCAGCAGCAGGTGCGAGGGGGGTCTTGGGTTGCCCACCCATTCCGGCCAATAGAATAAAGCCCGCGAGGCCTGAAGCGAATCTTCCGCAACAGACCCGACATGTTAAGAACTCCTTGCCGAATATTCAAGAGCGGGACTTCCAAGCTCGGAGACGACCCTAAAGCCTGCCGTCCTCCCCAGGTGGTCCTGGCTGACATCGCGCGCAAAGCACCTGACATTGCCAGCGAGCACCTTGATTGAGACTTAGACTGTGAAAGTGACACGCAGGACATGTACCAGGTGCCGTTTGCGCTCGGGGCCTGCCAGGTTCGACAAAAGGACCGTCGTGGCAAACGACAAGTTGCTGGCATTGGAGGACGGGCCATCGGCCGAAACATGTCAACCGATGACAATCGATAAGATAGGCCCTGCAGCCCCAAGCTCTTGAATTCTGGCGACATGGACTATGAAGAACGAACCCAGCAGAGGCTGATACTTCCATCATTGCTGCTGGAGTATTCGTGTTAGACTCGAACTGCATACTGGTGTACGTGCTGCTGCTGTAGCTGCTGCTGCAAGCCAGATCACCACCCCCAGCTGCCCTTTGCATACTGAGCTGAGACGAATGTGTGGTGAGTTTGCTTTTGTCGCGCCCGCTTCGGTTGCATGTGTTGACAATGTATTGGCGCATCATGCCTTTCTGTTGTCTACATCGCTCATGGAAGCACCCTTTTGTCAGCCGACCCGGGGACCCGCTTGTTGCTTTTGCTTCTGCGGCCAGGGCGAGGCCATCGAATTATCCACATATAACGTTACCTTGGCCACCAGCGTTCTCTTCAGCGACGAGTACGAGTCCAACAAGGCCCTCAAATTCCCCTGCTTTCGACCGCGAGCGAGTGAACGTGGATAGCAAAATTCGAAGCCAGGAAGTGCAGCGAAGAGTCCTTTTCATCAGGCGCTCCTGCTTGAGGGCCTCACTGTGCTGGACGGCATGATCCAAGACGTGCGTTCTTGGGCTGCAGCTCCCGACTTGCGACTTTCAGATCCCGCACATGGATCCTGCGGTCCGTGCAACTGCAAGGGAGAAAGCATTTCTCGGATCTTGGAGATTCGGAGATCTGAGGCAAGCGTCACCGGGAAACGCAATCGTGGTGGGGCATTTTGAGCCCGTGTCCTGCCTCAGAAACGGGCTTTTGATTTTGTTCGCATGCGTGATAGTTGTAGCTAGAAGGAGCACGCGGTTCATGGAAGCATTGGCGCCTTCAGACGCTGGCGTATGCCTAAGCACCTGCTGCGAAGTGTGAACGAATCAATCTCAGGTCCCTTGTGTTGCTCGCTTTTTTCGGCGAATGCGCCATGACCGTCGCGGTCGAACGGCTGGACCGACGGCTGGAGAGATATTGGAAAGAAGCAGATCACGCACACTCAGCGTGCCCCGGGGAAGTTTTGTCGATGCCTAAAGCCTTGGCCAACGCCCTTTGAGGCACTCTGCAAAGGGAGGTCACTGGCCACAGCTGCGAGGTACAGCCACGAAGCGCGCAAGCGCTTCGTCAAAAAAGCAGAGGATACGATCATTAGCATACAGGGGAAGATCCCCAAGCGTTTTTTGAGGCGGGCACAGATTCTTTCGGGGTTGCTCTGTGGAGACAGCCTTGGACTTGTATATGTTTGCCGCGAGTATCGCTAGTACCTTGATGACTAATGACCTGACTGAGCATGCCCCTTGGAGGCCGTTGCAGCTGCAAGCTGAGAATGACGACGCCCCACCATCTCCGCAGTTATTGCGCAGGAGGTGCCGTGTGGTTGTAGTGGAAGCCTTGCTTGTTTCTGGCTTTGGGGTAGGGTTGCTTGCGAAGTGAGCCTCCAAAAATTGCAAAACCAGTAGCCATTTGTTGTTCGTTCTAGCCGATTCTAGACGTTTTTAGGTAGACCTGGTGCAGCTGTGGCTTTGCTTTCTCGTTAAGACTAACAGGGCTGAGCACACAAGTCGACAAGCAGTTCTTTCGTTACTCCTGTCCGGAACACGAGATTCTTCTGCGGCTTGGCGGACCGTGTTCACCATGGAAGGAGACAACAGCTGACACCCAGCTCATAATTCTCTCATCTTTCATCGATCGTCACACAGGTTTGCAGCCGAAATCGCGCGTTTGTGCCACCTGCACGCTTGGATGAGTGACGTCGCGAAGAGCATCGGGACCGTGGGGCGCGATGGTGGACTTGGCATGAGCAGAAATGTATTGGCTGCTCTGAAGCCAAGCCAAGAAGAGGCAACTCGAAGCGGGGAGAATCCGAGGGCTGCGCGCACTCTTCTCGGAAACGGCTGGTTGTGGAAATGCGCAAATCAAAATGACACATCTTGCGAGACAAAGCAATGGGGAGTTATCTGAAGTCTTTTTCCGCGCTGGAGGCTTTTCTACTTGGCGATGTCTGCCGAAGTCTTTGCTCTTGCAGGCCGGAATATGAGAGAGAGACCCTTCACATCGGTGCCTGCATCGAGCCAGACCAACGAAGGGATGCGGGAGGTAATACGGTAATGCGCATTGGTGGCTTGCAGCGTTGTGCACAAACCATCAGCAAGTGTCCAGCCATGTCGGATCTTGATCTGAAGCCAGCACATTGCTTTTCCCTGTTGCCAGGCTTTGCTATACCAGCTGTGCTGACCTTGGTCGTGGCTGGGATGCAAGGTTCGCACTCGCATAAAGGTGTCGAGCTGGGCCTTGGCCTGGCTGCGATCTTTTTTTGCATAGCAACAAGTCCAGGGTTTCAGGGACTCACGGGTTGCTGATTTCTGAGTCTGTAAAATTATGTCTCGAGGCTTTGCTTGAAGAGCTGCCCTCGACTCAAGTCTCAGCTGTGGGCTCAAGTGGCGTCCACTCGCAGAGCTGAGCACGGCGGGGATCTGCTTTTTTCTTTCCGGGTCCCAGACTTCAAGGTATCTGGAGTAGAGTGTTCTGCTTGCTGAGCACAGTTGGCCCAAGGCTCTGTACAAGGCAGAGGGCACGGATCCACTGCAGCAGCTGATCGTCCACGCGAAAGACACGGCAGCTTTGGCTCTGCCGGCGTTTTTTTGTTTTTCGTAAATTTGCCTCGCCCCCTTTCCTGCTTGGACCCGACTCCATCACTTACACACAAGCGGTCATCGTCGGCTTCTGGGCACGGCATGTATGTCATGATCCGAACTGACTGTTTTGATACCCTTGCTGTTGCTTTCATGTACATGCTGTGCATGGGAGTGAGAGGGCTCAATGCCTTCGCGTGTTGAGATACCGTCGTGTCTTCCAGTGCTTTTGCACTAAGTACTCGTGCCGGTTCTGCATGAGGAGTCGTTCTTGTGACTGGCTAAGCGCCAGGCCGTGTGCTGAAGCTAGATTCAAGTTTACCACAACGGTTTGGAAAAGGGCTTTGCTGGGCAAGGTGCAGCTGCAATCTGCGTATGCTGCCAGTGGCCTGAAGGTTCTTGACTGCCCGAAATGTCCGCTACCCTGTCCCAAACCCGGGTAGACTACGTGTCTTTGATGCTTTGAAGCCATGCTTTGGAGCTTCTTCGAGATGTTGATTACGCCAAGCTCCAAGGAGTTCTATGATGTGGCCTTGACCTCCAGTGCCCGACTCTGCGTGCTGTCGGACGATACGCGCTGGGCGAGGGACACTTTCTCGTGGTTTTGGGGCTTTAGAATGCGATTCCCTTGTCCCTGCAAAAGCGCTCATTACACCCTGCCCGTGATGCTCAGAAGAACCTTTGCGTTGCTCCTTGTGCATTGGCCTCCCTCACTTCGGATTTGCAGCTAAACGAATCTCTGTTGGTGCCCTCGGGTTTAGGATGCCGGAGCTTCTGCTCACTCCCAGGAGTACGATGGCTTCGTTGCCCCCATCGACACAGCCCTTGCAGGCCTGCAAGAGGCATCGGTGCAACTTTCTACACAGTTTTGTTCCTTAAACCCTAAACCCTAAACCCCTAATTCAAAGATGCCCCGGGATTAGAGCTTCCAGGTCGCTCCCGATGTGGCAGCCGATTTCGCCAAGTCGACGTCGGCTGCGAATGACGCGCTCATCGAAGCTTTGAGATGACCTGAGAGCCTTTTGAAGTTTTAGTTTTAACAGGAAAATTCAGAAGGCCAGATGACTCGAAGGGTGCCAAAGTCGAGCCGTGACCTGCCAAAGTGCCGATGCAGGAGGACTCGCTCTCCCAAGGGGCCCTTGTGTGCTAAGCTTGCGATGTAAGGACATGGAGGCAGCAGCTCTGGAAGCTTGTGGCTCTGATTCACAACTTGGCCGCAGCATCTTGCGACTCTGCAGAAAGTTCGAGCAGCTCGTAGGTCGGTGTTTGCGGAGCCCCGGCACGCTCAGAACTGAAGTGATTGGCATCTGAGGTTCAGTCCAGCCTATGAGGGCAACAAGACGCTGCTTCTTGATGGGATCCGCTCAGTCACCGCGGCTGCTGACGAGCAGCGCCAAATCTTTGAGGACGAAGAGGAGCAGCACCACACTATCAGCCGTAATCGGGCAGCACACGAAAGGTTGTGGTCTGGTGTTCCCAAAAAGGTCCAGGATGAGAAGAGTGTCTGCTGTCGAGCCAAAGCTTCTCCCAGTGCCACAAAGGCATCCTCTTGATTGTGAGCACCTTCCTCATCGTGGCCGCGGACCTCTGCACAGTTGCACCTTGATGTCTGAACTGGGGGCCTGGGGGCGGCTGGGATCACGTCACGTGGGTTCCGGCCGAGGTGATTGCAGCCTGGATGGAAGCTCTTTCTGTGGCCGATGATGCTTGGTCTTTCCAAAGTTTTTGAATCCATGATGGCGAAGCATGCTCTGCATCCATTTGGGACCCTCATGTTTGGATCCGGGCTGGTCTGCCGTCCCTTGCTGCTGCGAATGGCTTCCTGTGAAGATAGCTGGTCTGATGCCTTGATCACGTTGCCGAGGGGTGGTTCGCAACATCACGGTAACTTGTGTTCTCCAATATAGAACCCCGCTGTGCTGGACTTCTTGGGCGAGTGCGAGTCCAGGTTGAGAGTTCGAATACCTGCCCCACATTTGAAGGAACGAAAAGCTGTATCAGCCTTCTCCTTACTAATGCGGAAGGTTGTGTGCATGTCTTGATCATTCTGCGTGCTGTGCTGTCACGGGAGGCTAAATTACCTGGTGGCTTTCACGTGAGAAGAGGGGCCCGTGACACTGTCACAGGCCCCCCTTCTGCGTGAAAGCCACCAGGGAAGCATGTCTTGATCATTCTGAGTGCTGTGCTGTCACGGGAGGCTAAATTACCTGGTGGCTTTCACGTGAGAAGAGGGGCCCGTGACACTGTCACAGGCCCCCCTTCTGCGTGAAAGCCACCAGGGAAGTTAGCCTCTGCTGGCTGGCTCCTTGCCACGGTGGGGGGATTAACCCGGAGAGCATTCGATATCATTGTCTTCGCTACTTCTGCGATCATCTCTTCTGTTTTCAACCTTCAGATTTGTACAAGCCGCCTTCACAGGCATCTTGCGACGTACATCAAATCCTTCACAACGGCGGGTCCGCAGCAGTACCTGCACTGTAGCCACTACTGGTAGCTGTCGCGCCGAAAGGACGGGGACGATGGCAAAGATTCAGCGGCCGAGCAGCGATTTGTGCTCGGCTCCTTGGCGAGGTCTCAGGTCTTCTCAGAACTACTTCGGGTTCCCTTGCAAAGCTTCTTGCCGCATAGCTATGGAGTTTTGCTGTTTTCGATTTCAAATTGCTCTCAGGTCTGTTGGACCTGGTCAAGATGACCTTGAGCTCAGACGAGAAAAAACTTACACGGGCCGTTGCTGACCAGGATTCATTTGCAGAAGACTGCACCGACATCTTACCTGACGAATCCGGTGGTGGGGCATTGACGCACCAATCCTTGATAGAGAGATGGTGTGACGGGCCCACTGAAGTCACCACCCGGGTTTCTTGGGCTTAGAATTCGAGTTATATAGCGGGTCTGTTGACTGCGACGGTCCGACTCGGTGGATTTCCCTTTGCCCGGCTTTCACGGACAGCTGCAACTTTAGGGCTTCCCAGGGTCATCGGCTTGTGAGCCCAAGGGCATGCGTTGAAATCCGTTTCTACGGACCTCTCGGTCTGTTTCGAAGCTTATGCTAAAGCGCTGTAGATGTGCTTCGCATATTGTTGTGTGTTTGCTGCCTTGCAGGGTGCGCGCCAAGCCTCGGCCACCGAAGGTGGCACTTTCCGCACTTTTCGGGTTCAAAACCCGGTGCAGCTCACGATGGGCATTGTGTTGCTGCGCACGACCAGCAAGGACAGCGTAGTCTTTAAGGCACCTGAAGGGTGCCACGGGCCTTTTTCGGTATGCCTCCAACTTGCTATCAGGGTATCTGGCTCCGAAAAGCCTCACCTGAAATGTAACATCACTGGCACTGGTAGCAGGAGGAGGAGGAGGAGGCAGCGCAGCAGGAAGAGTACGAGTAGGAGTGGAAGTCCTGGTCCTATCCTTCCGGTCTTCCTCGTCCTCTTACTCTCCTCGTCGTGGTCGTGGCTGAGGTAGTGGCAGTAGTGGCAGAGCCGACGAGCGACTCCTGCTGTTGTTGCTGCTTCTACTGCAACTACGCAGTTACAGGCAGCTATGCAACTGTAACACAACTACGCCTACACTCTACAGCGACAACTAGACCTGCACAAATACAACTACATAGTTATGCAGATACACAACTTGGCAACAACTGCAGACAGCAAACCTTAACAACAGCTACGACGGCAACAGCAACAGCAACAGCAACAGCAACATCAAAACCGCCGCCGCCACCGCCAGCCACCGCCACCGCCACCGCCACCGCCCCAC